>PVKP010019135.1:0-43036 GCA_004027715.1 Plecturocebus donacophilus
GTTGATGAGTGTAATATGTAGTTCTTAATCTTCACTGCTATATAGTATTCAACTGTATGAATACACCACATTTATTTACCCATTATCCCATTTGTCTGATCTATGTTGCTTCAGGTTTTTGCTGTTACAAAGGGATATTCTTGTCCAAGTCTCCTGGTACACATATGCGAAAATTTCATTTGGGTGTATATCCAGGAGTAAAACTGGCAGATTGAAGGGTGTGTGAAGTTCAGTCTTACATAACCATGTTAATTTTGTTTATATTTTGAAAAAAATTTTTCTATTGTTTCTCTACTGTTCTGTTTGCCACTCATTTTCTTATTAATTTGTAGGCTGCCTTTATATATTTTTATTACTTTTTTTGTTAGACATATGTCTTCCCGAAATTTTCAGCTGACTTTTCAGAGAAAGTTTTAAGTTTAACACAGTCACATTTTAATTTTTTTCCTTTAGGAGTAAAAATCTTATTTAAGAAACCTTTTTCTTTCTAGAGGTGTTATTCATCTAAACTGTTTTGTTTTGTTTTTCATCTTTAAGTGTTTAATATCTCTGAAATTGATTTGGGGATATGGTAAGAATAGGCAGGAATTTGATTTTATTTTTTTCCATGAATTCAGGGGAGCCACACAGTCTGAAACCAGACCACGTGGGCTCCATAATTAAAATATTATCACATTCTCTACAACATTCTTGCTCCTCTCTTGAGAAAGGTTTTTCTATGTATTTTATGTTTTTAATTGCTTTTGTAACTATCGTCCTTTTTTTTTCAATTTGGTTTCCTTTTCTAGCTTGTATGCTTTCATGACTGCTGCCTTTAAATTTTTTTTTTTTTGGATTATTTTTTCTTTCATTTTTTTTTAAGAGATAGTCTTACCATGTTAATCAGGTCAACCTCTGACCTCAAGCCTCCCAAGTATCTGAGATTATAGGCTGGTTTCTTTTTCTTACCTTTTTTGCTGCTATATAAAAATACAATTGACTTTTATGTACATATTTGTATTTTAATACCTATAGATTCTTCTGGGTTCTTCATAAACACAATTGTACCATCTGAAGAGTGACTTTCAAGATTTGGGCCTGTGTGTGTGTTTAAAGATACATTAAAGATCAAAAAGGCATTCATTATTCTGTCATTTTACCACTTAAACAAAAATTAATTTTATTTTTACATATTTATTTCATTTTTCTGTCTATATCTATACTCTTCTATCTGTTTTCTCATTTAAGTAATATTTATTCATTGCAGAAAACTTAGAGAATAGACATAACAAGAAAATCACAATGCTCAGAATTCAACAACATATTTTTAAATTACTTATCATGTGCTCTAAATGCACTACTTATTTCTTATTTTCAAGGATGTTGCTTTCTGGTAAATACTGTAAATGTTTTGATATTATACTCGTTTTGGCTTTTTTCTAATAATAAATACACTATTTTTAACACAAACGGGTCATATTGTACAGGCAATTATGCAACCTAATTTTTTCACAAACAATATATGTAACCATTTTTTTGACACTGCTGAAAATCCTTCTGCCACATTATTTCTGATGAATGCATTGTATATTTCATTGTACGTATTATAATTAGTTCATTTTATTTCATATGTGCTGTATTCACCATTTTGCTATTATAAATAGTTATGAATTTCTATCATCCTATGGTGAGTCCCTCAGAATAAGTTTGTGGAAGTGGAATGCAAAATTTTATGTTTTTAAAATAATGTTGCCAAATTGTCTTCCAGATATTTTGTTACAATATGGACTTTCACCAGTTGGGTGTCCTATCCATTCTGTAATCATGTTCTCTGTCTCTCTCTCTCAGAAACACACACACACACACACACACCCTAGGACTCTAAACTTGAATCATTATATGGAACCAAAAACTTCCTAAAACTTTCACCTAAAACTACCTAGGAAAACTTCCTAAAACTTTCCTAAAACTACCTAGGAAAACTTTGCAAAATTACCCACCCTAGAAATTGCTGTGCTAGCTCCCACTGAGTTGTTGGTTTTTTTTTTTTTTAAGTGTATTTATTTTCTGGGTACTTTTCAACAAGATGACTAGTGTATAAAACTTTATTTTCCTTTTTTTTTTTAATAGGGTAGAGATAAGCTATTTATTTTAATTGTATTATGTCTGATAGAATTCCTTCACGCATGTATTGCTTTGTTTCTAAATATAAGCGTGACAAGCTCAGTGCTGTCTGTGGTCACGCAGGGGTTTTTGGAAATAATTTTAACTCCGGGCATACCCCTGAACGTGGGCAGCGCCTACACATTGTCATCTCAGCCCCCTCTTACCCTTTTGGGAAGTCCTGATACCCTTATGTGGAAGTTTTTTTTCTGCCTCATTCTCAAATCAACGTGGGGTTTCCTTATATCCTCGGCCCAACTTTAACTTACACAATTGTAATGGGCAGCATTATTTTGAGAATGTATGTTGTAGAATACTGGTTCTCACATCTGGCTACAAATTTATTCACTTAGGAAATTTTTTAAAATATCCATGTCTGAGCCTTGTCCCTGAGATTCAGTTTCATTTGCCTAAAGCATCACTTCTGATGGTTGATGGGTGTTTTAACGTGGATTCCACGGTCTACCAGTCTAGATGATCAAAATGACCTCTCCAAAGACAAACCAGTCTGGATAAACAAAGGAACTGAGTGGAAGAGAGGAAACCCATGAAGTGGGAGTGAAAGTCTCTTTCCTTTTTGTGGTTTTAAAGTAGAAGAAGGGGCCGGGCACGGTGGCTCACGCCTGTAATCTCAGCACTTTGGGAGGCCAAAGTGGGAGAGGTTAGATCGAGACCATCCTGGCCAACTTGGTGAAAGCCCGTCTCTACTAAAAATACAAAAATTTAGCCAGGCATGGTGGTGTGTGCCTGTGGTCCCAGCTACTTGGGAGGCTGAGACAGGGAAGTTGTTTGAACCCGGGAGGCAGAGATTGCAGTGAGCCGAGATCGTGCCACTGCACTCCAGCCAGGCGACAAAGCGAGACTCTGTCTCAAAATCAATAAATAAATACAATTAAAAAAAAATAAGATAGAAGAAGGTTAAATCGTGTCAGTTTATGAGAAGTAGATAACATGAGAATTTAATCATTTCATCATCATCTTTGGTACATCCAATTCTGCTCAGTAGTCTGCTTAACAAATCACTAGCATTTTCAATAGAAGGGATAATTTCATAGTTTATTACCTGTTATTTTCCTTTAAAGAAAGGAGGGAAGGAGTAGAGGGGGAGGGGAGAGGGAGGGGGAACACAACGAAATGAGAAGGACAAAAAGGGAGGGAAAGGAGAGAGAGTGCGAGAGAAGCCAGGCGAGGAAACAGGCAGGCACACGAGGAGGAAAAGCAGAGCCGTGGCAGAGAGGAGCCCTGTGAGCGGCAGGTAGGGATGCCAGCGAGGCACCTGTTGAGTGAGAAACTGATGGGAAAAAAGGAGGTCAAAGCACAGGAAGGCAGACAGAAGAGGAAGAATACAGGGAACACCAGTACCCAGGCCTCACCTCCAACAGAAAAATGAAGCAAAATGTAGGAAATCAAGAATGCAGCCCAGATGCTCCTACTCTGACAGAGCAAGTGGGTCTCGAAAGATGGGGTAATTCAATCCCAACTCTCAACAAGACGGCAACTACTGAAGGCGTCATAGGCAGACAGGCTACAACCTTCCTCAGGGATCTGCTTATCTACTGTCCAGCTCCTTCCTCAATTTCAGTAAAACCTGCGCATACAGAAACAGAAAATAAACATCAGTTATTTATCTCCTTGTATGCAACATTCACATGTATTTTCTGGATCTGTCATAGAACATCCATCCACCTTAACTGAAATGGTGAAAGGGAATGTGTGTGATTAGGGGCAGGGTGGAGATAAAAAATTTTTTAAAATTTTTTAAAAATCTTGCTACCAGTTGGCATCTTTCTTAGTCCTTCTATAAGAATTAAGAAATTGTTATTGGCATTTACAGAAAAACCCACATTTTCAGTGGTCGTGTTCACAAGCCGGGGTTCTTTAGAGGGCTGAATAACCTCAAAGTGTTGTTGTTTGTTGTCCTTGTGATTTTTGCTTCATGGTTGTAAGATTTTGTCCTCAATTCAGTGTCTCAAGCTGGAATCAAGGGCAAGGGAAAGATTCTGTCCTTTTCATTAGAAAGCAAAATAATTTTCCCAAAAATCCTCCTGCAAATCTACTTAATGCCTCATTTAGCACAAATGGGTGAAATGATCATCCTCAGTTACAAGGGAGGGTGGGTGGGAAAGAGACCGCCTGGCCGTTCTGCTTGCCTCCTGGGAGGAGGGAAAGGAGGAAGGGACTGAGGGTGGCCTGGGGAAAGCCAAACCACAGTGACTTGCAAACCCTCGTCCCAGTTTTGGCTGAGGTCCCTTTCTGTGCTCTTTTGTGCTCCTCTCCCCTTTATGACTTCAAGCACAATTTCCAAAGTATAATCCATTTATAGAAACACAAACCTATGGAATTTCTACCAACTAAAATAAGGCCAACACATCCATACATATTTATATTATTTTTTCTTACAATACCATACTATGTTTTTCCAGAGTTATTACTTAGCTAACAGGGTTTCTAGGTTCCTTGTCTCTGCCTTAGCTTCTACCACTTTAAAACTTCTAGCTTCAAGTGCAATGTAGCCATAGCTATTGTTGCGGCAGCTGTAAACAAATCACATCGTTTGGGGATTATTCATTGCTTTCACCAGTTGAACTATGTAGCTACAAATTCTATAACTTTTTCAAAGTCTCCCCCAAATCAAATCATCTTATTCTTTTGTTTTGTTAGAGACAAGGTCTTGCTCTGTCACCCAGGCTGGAGTGCAGGAGAGCGATCATAGCTCATGGCAGCCTCAAATTTCTGGGCTCAGGGGATCCTTCTGTCTCACACTCTTGAGTAGCTGGGACTACAGGCATGCGTCACCACACCCAGCTAATTTTTACTCACTTATTTTATAGACAGCATCTCACTATGTTACCTAGGCTGGTCTTGAACCACTGACCTTAGGCAATCCTCTCATCTCAGCCTCCGAAAGTACTAGGATTACAGATATCAGCCACCACACCCATCCAGTCATCTCTAGCAACAGGGTGTTTTCTATTACCATTTTATTTTTCTATAGGTCAACAAAAGCTCAGTTGTTTTCATTTTTAAAAAGAGCTCTTTTTTGGGTACTCAATGCTTATTGATCACTCACAAGTCTCCCATGACCCTCCGGGGGCTGTGAGTCCCTCACTGTGTTGCCTCGATTTCCTGCCTCCATTGTTCAGACACTTATATTAAAGACTCCACTGTGAACCCCACAGTGCAAGTGTGCTGCATTCACCTCTCAATCCGCGATACCCAGCACAGCCGCCACAGTAGAGGGTGACCTCTATGTAGACACTGAACAACGCTGATTGAACCGAAATGAAGTTAAAGGATCAAACTGCCCTGTCTGGCCATATGACTTTCAGCTGGCTGCAGCTGAAACACTCAGACCAGGTGCCATTTGCAGAGCAAGTCCCCTTCTGCGCTTCAGACAGCCACAGTCTCTCACCAGGCTGTTCTTCAGGAAAAAAAAAAAAAAACAAAAACCCTCCTCCCTTCAAGTCAAGCAGAAAAACAAGCAGATTTAGGAAATGAATGAAAGTGAAGATTGATGGCTAAAGCTGCGTTCCTTTTTGGCATCTTCACCATTCGTTTGTGCTGGGGAAACACCTTCATGCTACAAGGCAGGTCCATTGGCAGGAGGACAGTCAGGGAATGTGTTAGGGAAACAACAGAATCCCGGGGCCAAATAGTCTCCATCCTGCCCCTTGAGCTCTTCTTCTCTGGTGGCCATGCCTTTCATTTTAATTCATTTCCTGTTTAGAGATTCTTCCTGGGCAGGCCCCGAGGGTATACTGATGAATTTGTCCAACAGGCACGATTGCTTCCTTTTTTGTCTGTCTACCATATCCTCCATCATGTTTAACTTTCTTAATTAAGCTCTTTGAAATCAAATTGAACTACATCCAAAAGCAGTCTTGCATTTATTGGTATAATTGAAAATCTTACCTCCTGCTAAAAGACTTGATTAATCCCACCCAAGTTTATGATTACCCCTCTGTGCATCTCTTTAGCATTTATATTCCCAGTGTCCCCCTTCAACCTGTCAGTGTGAGTGAGTGACTCCCCAGTTAAAAGGTAGGCTTCTTGAGAAAAAGAATCATTCTACAAAAAATCGTTCTACTTCACAATATTGTGCCCCCCATTAATGTGCTCACCCTTACACTGATATTTCCAAGCAGTGGTCTTGCACTGGATTTTAAATACCCTTGGCATAGACCAATCTTGACCCAGAAAGATATTCTTGGTTCAGTATGAGGTCACTTGCAGTCTTAGTGCTGAACTCATGTAATGGCCCATATGTTGTAAGTACTAACTACCTGTGAGAATATAAAAAGATATGTGTGTACAGCAGGTCAGATGATGAAATACATTTGATTTTTGTTTTTTAATTTTAGATTCAGCAGATACATGTGTAGGTTTGTTACATGGATGTATTGTGTGATGCTGAGACTTGAGCTTTTAATGATCCTGTCACCCAAGTAGCCAAAATAGTACCCAATGAGTAATTTTTCAACCCTTTCCCCCTCCCGCTCTCCCTGCTTTTGGAGTCCCCAGTGTGTGTTGTTCCCATCTTTTGCTCGTGTGTACCCAATGTTTAACTCTCACTTATAAGCGAGAACATGTGGTATTTGATTTTCTGTTTCTCCATTAATTTGCCTAGGATAATGGCCTCCAGCTCCATCCATGTTGCTGCAAAGGACATGATTTCATTCTTCTTTGTGGCTATGTAGTATTCTATGATGCATATGTACCAGATTTTCTTTAGCCAATCCTCTATTGATAAACACATGAGTTAATTCCATATCTTTGCTATGGTGTATAGTGTTATGGTAAACATACAAGTGCAGGTATCTCTTTGGTAGAAAAATTTATTTTCCTTTAGGGTATATAGCCAGTAATGGGATTGTTGGATCAAATGGTAATTCTATTTTTAGTTCTTTGAGAAATCTCCAAACTGCCTTCCATGGCAGCTGAACTAATTTGCCTTCCCACCAACATTGTAGAAGCATTCCTTTTTCTCTGCAGCCTCGCCCCAACATCTGTTATTGTTTGACTTCTTAACAATAGCCATTCTGACTGGTATGAGATGGCATCTCATGTGATTTTGATTTGCATCTTTCTGATTATTACTGTTCGTATTTCTTGGCCACTTGCATGTCTTCATTTGAGAAGTGTCTGTTCATGTCCTTTGCCCATTTTTAATGGGGTTATTTGATTTTTTTCTTGTGGATTTATTTAAGTTTCTTAGATTCTGGATATTAGCCCTTTACTGCATGCATAGTGTACAAATATTTATCTCATTCTGAAGATTGTCTGTTTACTCTGTTTGCAGTTTCTTTTGCTGTGCAGAAATTCTTTAGTTTAATTAAGTCCCATTTGTCTATTTTTTATTGTGCTGTATTGGGGTCTTCAACATAAACCCTTTGTGTAGGCCAATGTCTAGAAGAATGTTATCTAAGTTTTCTTCTAGGGTTTTTATAGTGTGAGATCTTACATTTAAGTCTTTAATCCATCTTGAACTAATTTTTGTATATAGTGTGAGGTAGGGGTCCAGTTTCGTTCTTCTGCATATGGTTAGCCAATTGTTCCAGCACCATTTATTGGATAGGGAATTCTCTAGCTGTGCAGCTTTGTCTCAAGAGTCTCTGTTCTATTCAATTGGTCTATATGTCTATTTTTGTACCAATACCCTATTGTTTTGGTTACTGTGGACTTGTAGTATAGTTTAAAGTTGAGTAATGGGATGCCTCCCATTTTATTCTTTTTGCTTAGGATTGCCTTGGCTATTTGGTCTCTTTTTTGGTTCCATATGAGTTTAGGAATAGGTTTTTCTGATTCTGTGAAAAATGGCATTGGTAATTTTATGGGAATAACATTGAATCTATAGATTACTTTATCTTAACAATATTGACTCTTACAAACCATGAGCATGGAATGCTTTTCTATTTGTTTGTGTCATCTATGATTTCTCTCAGCAGTGTTGGAATCTTTCAGCAGTTCTCCTTGTAGAGATGTTTCACCTCCTTGGTTAGATGTATTCCTAGCTGTGTGTGTGTGTGTGTGTGTGTGTGTGTGTGTATTGTAAATGGGACCAAATTCTTGATTCAGTTCTCAGTTTGAACATTATTGGCATATAGAAATGCTACTGATTTTTTTTAAAACCAGATTGAGATACCACCTCACACCAGTTAGAATGGCAATCATTAAAAAAAAAATCAGGAGACAACAAATGCTGGAGAGGATGTGGAGTAATAGGAACACTTTACACTGTTGGGTGTGTAAATCAATTCAACCATTGTGGAAGACAGTGTGACAATTCCTCAAGGATCTAGAAATACAAATACCAGCAATCTCATTGCTGGGCATATACCCAAAAGATTATAAATCATTCTATTATGAAGACATATGCACATGTATGTTTACTGCAGCACTGTTCACAATAGCAAAGACTTGGAACCAACCCAAATGTCCGTCAGTGATAGACTAGATAAAGAAAATGTAGCACATATACACCATGGAATATTAGGCAGCCATAAAAAAGGTTGAGTTCGTGTCCTTTGCAGGGACATGAATGAAGCTGGAAACCATCATTCTCAGCAAACTGACACAAGAACAGAAAATCAGACACCACATGGTCTCACTCATAAGTAAGTGTTGAACAATGAGAACACATGGACACAGGGAGGGTAACGTTACACACTGGGGCCTTGCAGGTGGGAGGTTAGCAGAAGAATAGCAGGAGATCAGGGGATTGGGGAGGGATATCATTAGGAGAAATACCTAATGTAGATGATGGGGTGATGGATGCAGCAAACCATCACCATGGCACTTGTATACCTATGTAACAAACATGCACTATCTGCATGTGTACCCCAGAACTTAAAGTATAATAAATAAATTTTTTAAAAAATAAATGCTACTGATTTTTATATGTTGATTTTGTATCCTGAGACTTTGCTGAAATCATTTATTATGTCTAAAATTCTTTTGGCAGAATCTTTAGGGTTTTCAAGGTATGAAATCATATTGTCAGTGATGAGAGATAATTTAACTTCCTCTTTTCTTATTTGAATGTCTTTTCTTTCTCTTCTCTGATTACTCTGGCTAGGACTTCATAAATGCATCTAAATGTGTACTCTACTGGGTATTGAAGATGACCACAGAGAAATGGAAAGCATTTTTGAGATTTTATGTAACAACTGGATCCTTTATCCCTTAGTATATATTTCTCTTCTTTGTTCTTGATGTGTTCCCTGGCACTAATGTGGTACTTATGAATTTGTTGAACTGAGTGACTTCTAAGTGTCTAGGCCAGGATTTGAGACAGCCAGTGGAGGACCTCTTTCTTTAAAGTATCTGTTCCCATTCACCAATCTAGCTTCTTTACTGAGGTTCTGTGGACAGATCCAGTGGTTCTCTAAGTAAATATATATACTCCAAGAAAAAATGAACTTGATCACAGAAGGCAGAATTGGAGGGTAAGTTTAAGCAGTCATTGTGCTGGGGGTTTTACACATAGGAAGAGGTTGAGCAAGAGACAGGATGAAGAAGAAGGACTCTTTTATGGTAAGAGGCTCCCAAGGCAATTTTTTTTATAGATAGAGTCACTCTGTCACCCAGGATGGAGTGTAGTGGCATGATATCAGCTTACTATAATCTCCGCCACCAAGGTTCAAGGGATTCGCATGCCTCGACTTCCTGAGTAGCTGGGATTGCAGCCATGTGCCATCATGCCTGGTCAATTTTGGTGTTTTTTAGTAGACGCAGGGTTTCACCATGTTTGCCAGGCTGGTCTTGAACCCCTGGCCTCAAGGGCTCCACATGCCTTGGCCTCCCAAAGTGCTGGGATTACAGGTGTGAGCCATGGTGCCCAACTGCAGATGTTTTTAGGTGGATACATTCAACACCTTTTTTCAGCCCCTTAGTTTCCTTCCAGCCTCTATTACAGAGTCTAGAACACCTAAAAGCAGCCATGTAACACAATGAGATGTAAAGGAAAGTTTGTGAGAGTGTGTATTAGTCCATCCTCACACTGCTAATAAAGACATACCTGAGACTGAGTAATTTATAAAGAAAAGAGGTTCACTTGTCTCACAGTTTAGGATGGCTGGGGAAGCCTCAGGAAACTTATAATCATGGTGGAAGAGGAAGTGAGCATGTCCTTCTTCACATAGTGGCAAGAAGGAGAAGTGCTGAGCAAAAGGGGGAAAAATCCCTTATAAAATCATCACATCTTGTGAGAATTCACTCACTATCACAAGAACAGTGTAAGGGTAATTGTCCCTATGATTCAATCGCCTCCCACTGGGTCCCTCCCACGACATGTGGGGATTATGTGAACTACAATTCAAGATGAGATTTGGGTAGAGACACGGCTAAACCACATCAGAGGGTCTCTGTCTCTTTCCAGATAAAATAAATAGATGAAGGCAGGTGCCACTCTCTCCCCCTTCTTTCTGTGTAGAGTGTAGCTGTGATGAATGGCCCAACCATTTTTTCCATCGTGAAGCAACAAGCATGGGGACAGAACAGCCTACTAAGAATTTTAGAACTCAGCGTGTGAGAGAGCAAGTGTCTCTGATGATCTTGCTGGACTAGATTCCCTACCTCTAGGCTCTTGTTAGGTAACATACTTTAATGCATCTTTGTTAGTGCAACAGCATCTCATTCACAACATTTTCAGGGTCTGCACTAGTGCTTGTGGTCTCTTCTTGAATTACTTAATTGCGTACATAATAGCTTATTGCATTGGTCAAGCCCTGTATTTCTGTTATACAGTTGTGGGTCTTAATATTCTAGTATCCCTTAAAATAGCTATTTAATTTCAAAATAAATTTTGCCCAGATATGGAAAATGTTTTTTAGAGCAAAAGATTAGACTTTACAAAACCATTCCAAAAAGCATCTTTGTTTCCATTTGAAAGAGAGCATGGTGTTGTAGAAAGATTATGATTTTCGGAGTCAGACTCAAGATGCACTTAACTTCGATTCCACTTACATAATTAAATTAGATATGATATTTAATCCTCAAAGCCTCTACTTCCTCAAGTTTAAAATGATGAAAGTAACAATCTTAAAAAGCAGTATGGGGATTAAAAATAATGTACATCAGCTGGATGCAGTGGCTCACAGCTGTAATCCTAGTACTTTGGGATCACTTGAGATCAGGAGTTCGAGACCAGCCTGGCTAACACAGCAAAACCCCATTCTACTACAAATACAAAAATCTACTACAAATACAAAAATTATATTTATCATAATTGCCAATATTTTGAGGCAATCAATATGTCCTTCAATAGTAAATGGATAAACAAAATGTGGTATATCCAGGTAATGGAATATTATTTAATGTTGGCACACACCTGTAATCCCAGCTACTTGGGAGACTGAGGCAGGAGAATGCCCTGAACTTGGGAGGCAGAGGTTGCAGTGAATTGAGATCACACCGCTGCACTCCAGCCTGGGCAATAGAGTGAGATACTGTCTCAAAAAAAAAAACTATACATATATATATAAAGTGTTCTGATACACGAGAAACATTCAAGATATCAATGTAGACATAGATCTTACACTTTTCACAAAAATTAACTGAAAATGGATCACAGACCTAAATGCAAAACACAAAACTATAAAACTCATAGAAGAAAACATAAGAGAAAATCTAAGAGATCTTCAAGTTGGCAATTACTTTTCAGATACAACACTAATAGCCTGACCTTCAAAAGAAAACACTGATGTTAGATGTTATAAAAATTAAAAACTCCTACTCTGTGAAAGATACTATTAAGAAGAGGAAAAGAAAATCCATGGATTGAGAGAAAATCTTTGCAAAACACATATCTGATAAAGGACTGGTGTCCAAAATATACAAAGAATACTTAAAACTGCAATAAGAAAATAATCCAAATTTTTTAATGGGAAAAATGTTTGGACACCTCACCAAAGAAGATATACAAAAGACAAAGAAACATACAAAAAAATGCTCAATATATTATGTCATCAAGGAATTGCAAATTAAAACCACACTGAGATACCACTACACACCTATTAGAATGGCCAAAATTCAGAAGACTGACAATACCAAATGCTGGCAATGATGTGGAGCAACAGAACCCTCATTCATTGCTGATGAGAATGTGAGATGGCACAGCCCCTTTGGAAAAGAGTTTGCAGTTTCTTAGAAAACCAAACATTCTCTTACCATACAATCTAGCAATTGTACTTCTTGATATTTACTCAAATAAGCTGAAATTTTATTTCCACACAAAACCTTGCAAACAAGCATTTATAGAAGTTGTATTTATCATAATTGCCAATATTTTGAGGCAACCAAGATGTCCTTCTATAGTAAACGGATCAACAAGATGTGGTATATCCATATAATGGAATATTATTTAATGCTAAGAATAAATGAACTACCAAGTCATAAAGACTTGGAAGAAGCGTAAGTGCATATTGCTAAGTGAAAGAAGCCAATTTGAAAAGACTACATGCTATATGATTCCAACTAAATGACATTCCAGAAAAGGCAAAACTATGGAGACAGTGAAAAGATTAGTAGTTGGCAAGGATTTGGGGGGAGGACAGGAGAGAAAAATATGAGAAGCTCAAAGGATCTCAGGGACAAGAAGATTTTTATGATACTATAGTGGTGGACACATGACATTATACATTTGTCAAAACCCACAGAATATACAACACAAACAATGAACTCTAATGTAAACTATGGACTTTAGTTAATAATAATGTATCAGCATTGGTTCATCAACTGTAGTATATATACTGCAGTAATGCAAGATGTCAGTGATAGAAAAACTGAGGGGTGGATGAGGAGTCATATGGGAACTTGCTATAGAATTTTTCTGTAAACCTAAAACTGCTCTAAAAATTAAAGTCTATTCATTTAATATGTTAATGTACATGAAGCATCTGGTACACAAGCAACCCTCAATGAATAATATCTGTTATTATTTAATCTCTGTCTCCCTGGGGAGTATGTCCACCACACAGTAACTCTCTGTGTGATGGACATGCTTCTTTTTTTCTCCTCTTATTTTTCTCTCTTTTGTTTTCTTTCTTTCTTTCCTTCCTTCCTTCCTTCCTTCCTTCCTTCTTTCCTTCCTTCCTTCCTTCCTTCCTTCCTTCCTTCTTGCTTTCTTGCTTTCTCTTTCTGTCTGTGTCTGTCTGTCTGTCTCTGCTTTAGAAAGTTTCTGTTCAAACTGATCCAAATGAAACTAAAACCATATGGCCAGAGTGGGGGTATGACACCCACCTATTTTCCCTCATTCCTTTCGAAATAAGCACAGGAGCCAAGCATAGAAAATCCCTTTGCAAGAAGCTAAGGGGGCCCATTATGTCAGGGTTTCTCATTCTTGGCATCATTGACATTTTGGGCTGGATATTTTTTGGTTATGGGAGTTGTCCTGAGCATTGTAGGATGTTTAGCAGTATCTCTCATTTCTCTGGTCTAGTAAGTGCTCACTCCTCAGCTCTACCCACTCCCATCTCCATTCTGTGACAACCAAAAATGTCTCCAGACATTGCCAAATGTGCCTAGGAGGAGCAAAACCACTCCCAGTGAGAATCACTGCATTACATGCTTTTGAAGAAAAGCAAAGTGGCCCCAAAGATCTTAAAATCTGTGCCTCTGTCACATTAGACCAGAGTTTCTAAACTCAGAATGGGAAGTGTATGCCACTAGAAATAAGCTATATCTTCTGGGGATTCTTCATTACGTGATTTTGGCCTTGGGCCTTGGGGCCAAAATAGGCTAGGGATAGATTCTGGTTTGGCGTTATTTGAAAGCCAGAAATCTGATCCATCTCTGCTTTTTTCTTTTCTTTTCTTCTTCTCTTTTCTTTCTTTCTCTTTCATTCTTCCTTTCTGCCTGTCTCTACTTTTCAAAGTTTCTGTTCAGACTGATCCAAATAAAACTAAAACCATATGGCCAGAGTAGGGGTATGATGCCCACCTAATTTCCCTCATTCCTTTCGAAATAAGCATAGGAGTCAAGCATGGCAAATCCCCTTGCGAGAAGACTGTTTTGAGCCTGGTTGTTTTGTTTTGTGTTGTTTGAAATTGCTGAGGACATTTTGGTACTTCATGGCATTTTCCTCCCAAGAAAAAAGTTTTCAGATTAGTAATATTTTTCTTCACTAATCTCAGTCTTAGCCACTAAACCATAATCAAAGGGTCTAGAATATGGCAAAAGACCCTGTTATTTGTTTTTTTTTTTTGTTTTTTTTTGTTTTGTTTTTTTTTAGCTAGAAGGGGATTTTGTGTGTGTGCTTTAATTGGGCTGGATACTCTATAAGTGACTGTCTTATTGAAGTTTGAAAGTTGGGAGTTTCCAGGATATGTGCTAAACTTGTTTTGCCTGTGTGTGTTTTTATTAGGTACCAGCCAAAATACTTTATTTATTTGTTTATTTGTGTAAAGAATGAGGGATTTCTGCTTAGGCCTCTGTCCAGGGGAATTCATGGTTCAATAAAGATTAACAGCTCCAACAAGGCTAGAGCTTTTTCACCAGTTGGTCTCTCCCTGGGTTCTTTATCAAAGGAAAACAGATCTGAGAGTGAACTTTCAGTGGATCATTCCTTTAAACATCTTAGCAGAGCTAAAAGATAGTCTAGCTGGTTTGGAAGGCAGAAAAAGAGGATAGGCTAATGGTAAACAGGAACATGTGTGATATGGGGCCTAGTGCGATTTATCCTCAGAAAAGACCTTGATTTCTGTGCTATCTTGCAGGCCCACCCCTAACACTGCAGAGCTTCCCTGGGGCTTGAAGAGCGTTGCTTGTTGAGTGGATGTCTAGATTTATGGGTTATATACTAGGCCAGCACTGCGCTGCAAATTCCAAGCAACAAAGGCAACCGTGTGTTCATCAGGAGATTTATATTTGTGTGTGTGTGTTTGGCAAACACTGGGCTCTCTAAAGTGCAGGGCCTAGATGATTCTGACACTAAAAAAATAAATATCATCAGTCACCTAAATCACCAAAGTCCTCCTACTCAGAGATGTCTATGAATGTGGCAAACCCTCAAGGCTGACAGAGCATCAGATTCACCTGGGAAGCTTTTTGATACTACAGACGTCCAACTTCTCCAGTTCTTCTTCTTCAGAGCTCTAGGGATAGGGGCTCAAGCATCAGAATTAGTGTGAGATTGGAAGCCAAGATTACACAGCTACTTGAAAGCAGTAGTTACAGAAGGCCACCCAACCGTGTATTCTATTTGGACACCTGTGAGTGACAGAAGCGCATGTCATGTGCTGTCCTTGGTGGGACATCATGCACACAATAAAAGGGACCTTCCTTCCCTAGCTATCCTTGGATGGCCATTGCCCCAAGATTCCCAACTCATTCATCTTGTTACTCTCTATAAAACTCTGAGCATAGGCAGCCTTTCATTTGTGCTTAATCAATTAACCAATGAAGGCAGTAGGTACTAAAATCTTATTCCATTCTCCAGGTCCTTAGCTCAGCCTGCTTCTTCAGAACCTAAATAAATAGTCAAAGAAGCAATACATGTTTGGGATTTTTGAGGGATCTCAATCTATAGGGAAAAAAGTTATCATAATGACTCATATGATGAAAACTGGGGGGCCCAGTCAGAAGGTGATCTTTTAGGGAACAGTTGAGCACATTCAGGAATTAAAAGGTCCTTCCATGTAAAGAAACATTTTATGTGAAGAAAGTTTTAGAATTGCACTGTAAAAGACCCACTGAATACTGGATTAGAGAAATGACATATTAAGCAAGACACCTTTGGCCTGGTCTAGGAAAGAATTAAAGGGGGCATCTCTAGGGCTGAAAGCAGAGCCAGAGGCATAATCCTTCTTAAAACGTGTAATCCTCAGTCCAGCTGCAATGCATTCTGATCTCTTGGGTTCATAACTCATCCCCGTGGACAATTTCTTGATGCTATCATGTAGAACACATGGGGTTCTAGGGTTCACTCCTGGGCAAAGTCGACCTCTGGCAGAGTCCAGTCAACAGGGTCCATGTGAGTGAGCATCTGAGGGGACTCAACTGCAAAATTTAATTGTAAAAATGATCTCAAAGGTCAAACTGTAGTCAAATGGGTAAGTTGTGGCTCTGCCACTAAATAACCCTGGGTGACTTTGGGAGTATTAGTAAATTCATTCATTCATTCATTTATCCATTCACATACTTATAAAGTAGCTATTACATGTCAGAAGTATGTCAATCACTGGGGATATAGCGGTAATCAAAACAGAGAGCCCCATGCCTGGTAGGGAAAGAGATGTTAACAAAACACTGAAATACATGTAGAAATACAATTTATGATAACAATTGAGAAGGAATGGTGTAAAAAGGGGGTCCCTCCTTTAGACTGAAAGGTCAGGGAGGACCTCTTGAAGTAATCAAACTGAAACTTAAAGGATGATTAGGAATTAGACAAAATGGTGTGGGAAGAGGGCTTCAGGAGTTAATAACAGCAGGTGTGTGCGCTGGTGTTTGTGGGAATGAGTGTTTAGAGAAGTGGTGGGCATGGGAGTTACGAATATGATATTTGCCCATAATGATGATAATATTGGCCCAAGGGATGCAAACCAGGCATGGAGGGAAATGAAAGGGGGAGGTGCTGAAAGAGAAAAAAGCGAATGAGTGCACTGATGGGCTGACCAAGGCCGCTGAGATTGGAGAACGGTTTCAGTGAGAGACCTCAAGCCTGTGCACTGAGGGATAGGCTTTCCCATTGGAGGAGTTCTCATCTGAATTAGCAGTAGTGGTGGTGTCCAGGGGTTGGCCATGGGACAGGATGGCTGAGGTGGAGTGCAGGAAAAATGTATTGGCAAAGAGGGGATCCCAGGAAAGAGCCTATTGAATGGGCTCTATGTTGAATGGGCCCCTGGATAGTCACATTTCTTTGAAAAATGAAGACTGGTCCAGGTGCTAAAGTTTTTAATGAGAGACAGGAAGTGACCAGGAGGCTTGCAGACAATCTTCTGTCTTCCTGGGGAGCCCCTCAGATTTTTGCTATAGGCAATAATATTGAGTTTTCTTAACTCTTTCAACATAATGAAAAACACACTAGGCTTAAAATCAGAAGACCCAGGTTCAAGTTCTGGCCTGGTGACCCTCTCGATGTGCCCCTTTTTTTGGACATGTCACTCCAAGCCTTTAGGTCTGGGTTTCCTCATCTGTGAATTACATAAATGACTCTTGAAGGCTGGTGGGAAGGGGGCCGGGAAGACATGCCTCCCTAGGGAAGTCCACCAGAATTTCGAGGGCAGTGGTTTTCAACCCACCTTGAACATGAGAATCACCTGGGGAACTTAAAAAAATTATAAGCCACCCATGAGGTTCTGAATTTGACCTGGGTTGGCCAGGTTTTGGAATTTTTTTAAAGGTCCCCCAGTGATTCTGATGGGCAGCTTGGGAACCACTGCTCAAGGGAAACATATGTCATTGGAGAAGATCTGCACTAGAATATAAGCTTCATTTTTCTGTTTTGTTCACAGAAATTACCCAAATGCCCAGACTAGCTGACATAGCGCAGGCATTCAACAAACTGCGTTCACATTTTACTTTGATTATAAAGCAGGTCAGAGCACCATGCCCCAGGGACATGATAAAGTCAAAATTGTCACTGAATTTCTTATTCAACTACTTAATTCTGTGGTCGATCCTGGCCATAGAATTATGGGTGACCCTGTACCCCCCAACATAATTCTGAAAGATTAAGTAAGATTCATTTATATATAATGAACCTCCTTCAGAATATTTCACACATGTACATGCATGTGGCCTAAACCTCACAAGGGGTCTGCATTCAGGGAATTTATTCATTAGATCCCCAGGGAGATCAAGGCCTCTTTTCCTCTCTGTTCCCATTTTACCTTGACTCAGTTTTGCCCCTCAGCAATCACAGCGTGTAGAGATTGTCTGTTCAAAAATCTCCCTATGCCTGCCCTGTTTACAAGAAATTCCCTGAAGACAGAGAGTCTTCTATTTTCCTCCTAATTCCAGCACTTACTGATGATGACAGTGATAATGATGATGATGTCCCTGGCTTTGAACCAGTATGTTATCACTTAATGAATACATTTTAATACTGTCTGGGACACATTGGGGATTTTCCTCTGCTGTATTTCCCCTCCAGTAGAGAAAGAACCGGGATTAGACCACAGAGCCCAGTCAGAAATTTACTTGGTGGCTGGTGGTGGGGTCACTTAGATGTTGATACTTGCCTGGGATGAAGCTTAGTGGACTCTGGTCACTAAGACTGGCTGGTGGGCTCAGGAACTGCCCTCTTCCCAGCCTGCTTTGGGGAGGTCAGGGAACAAAAGCACCATACTGACTTTTGAAAGAAGAAGAGGTTTTACAGAGTCAGAGGGGTATGTAGCTGCAAACTTTTCCACTATGTGCCCCCCTAGAAATAACTGGAGTATGGGAATCAGGAAACTCAGGCCTTAGCCTTCTTGTTAACCAGCTGAGTGACACTTGGCAAGCCACTTACCCACTCAACGGTTTAGTCTTTTCATCCATAAAAGAGATGGCTAAAAGTTGTCGCTCTATCACAGTGCCATAGTGAAAATCAGAACTAGGTAATACGTGTAAAGGCTCTTCACAATAAAACCCTTTCCATGCTCTGTGAAGTGATACAGATAGCAAAGCACGGTTCCCATTGTGTTCTTGTCACTTAGGTGCCCAGGAGTTTGCTGCATCAACTCCTTGGGCAGAGCCCTTGTGAGCAGCCCCCAGGACTAGCATAGAGCCTGAAAGTGAGCATTGGTGAATGGGGCTACTTCTTATGTTGCCTGTCATTTTAGCTGTGAATGGTGCTTTTGTCTCTCTTGAAATCAGATAAGCGCCTAAGGGAAACAAGAACTTTCCAAGATACTGTCATCTATTCTTTCCCTCCACCAGCTGTAAGGTAATAATCAGAGATGCCTTGAAAATGTGGATTTTCCTGCTGAACATCTGCTGGAACACTCCCATCTGTGCATGCCCAGGGCAGATCTGAGAGGGCCCTGAAGTGCTGTGTATCATCCACAGTGGACTTTGCCTGTCTTATCCTTTGCAACTATTTCTCCACACCCCCTTTTGCACAAGACTGAAGCCTCTGTTTCTCTTCATTTATCTTGATAAAATTCTAATTGCCCCATAGCTGCTACTGTGTAAGAACAGCTCTTCCTTCTTCAGAGAACCTTCCTCGACCGCCTAGCTTTAGAGCTAGCTGAACTTTGACCTTCCCCCTCCTGCTCAAATCCTGTAAAGCATTTCATGTTCCTTCCCTAAGTTAGAAAGCTTCCTTAGAGTTCTCTCGTGCCTGGCATTCTGGAGGAAAGGCTACGTTAATGATGCTCTAGCCATGTTCCTAGAATCTGTGTCTAAGCGGCCCAGATTCTTTCTCTATGGCAGTGGGTGCTAGGATGGGGTATTTTGTATTTGCAGACTTCCTTCTATTGTCAGTAGAAAGAAAGATGTATTTCCTAGTTTCTTACTGTTGTAATCATTTAGGTGGCTCTGGGCCTTCTATACCAGATTACTATAGTTTTGTTATAGGATCGACTTTGAGGACTGATCAAGTCTTCAGCGTTGCTTTGGACAAGGCTGGGACTAGGATGAGGTTAGTGAAGCACTTGCTTCGAGCACAATATTTAAGGAGATAGTCAAGATAAAATACTATTTATCTTGGTTGCTGAGAAAAACTCAGTAACCAAGATAAATAGTATTTTAATGTGTCATTTAAAAATAGAAATTGTTGCCAAAAAATCCATGATGAGCAAAATATGATAATTTTTAATAAACCTGAGGTCAATATTATTTAATTATCTTTTTGCTGCAGGCTGCAATGTAGCCTTGCACAGCACTGGTCTAGGGTATCTGTTTCTGATAGGTTTCCCTCATCAAGGTCTTTTCTGATTTACCCAGACTGCTTCATTATCTGTGTGGATCACGTACCTCCAGTGAGAATTTCTCGAAGCCACAGCACCCTCAAAAGTCTTCAATGTGCTCTTCTCCTGCCTTCATCTGTGACTCTATCCTCAACCAAGATTTCTCGCCCACATGCCAGACACTGAGCTAAGATCTCCACACTCATTATGTCAGGTAACCTCACAATTTGCACAGGTAGCAATACAACAGGTCCTGGTTCCACTCTGGTTTTATGTTTTACAGCTGAGAGAGCTTTGGAGCGACGCTATCACAGCCACAGGCAGCACAGCTAGTGCACAGAAGAGCCGCCTTCACCCCCCTCTCTGCATTGGTCCTCAGAGCTTCAGTTCTCCGTCTTTTCTTTTTCTCCTTGCCATTCACAAATCCCATCAATATTCCCTTTCCAGGACCTGCCAACGTTTCTCTTTAAGAGCTTTCTGTTGGATTAGAAGCTCCACTGAAACTCATCTTGCTGAGATGGAAGCTAGATGAAGGAACCTCAGAGAGAAAGCATTGATCCAAAGCATTTAATTCCCTCAATTTGCCAAATAGGGAATGGAGTCTTGGAAGGGTGATACGATTTGCCAGCCTTCCCTGTTGACGACACGGCAGGAGCACCTGCTCTGCCACTCTGCCTTTCCACCAGACTCCAGCTCCTGGCCACACGGTCATGGGGCCCCCAAACTGTCCCGTCCCCCGGAAGTTCTCCAAACTGCTCCAATTTCCTCCCCTTCCAGCTCGCTTGCCCTCTACCCCCCAGCCGTAGGCACTGATCACTTCTTGTGTGCTAGGGATTTTGCTGATATTTGTAGGTGGCATTCTGAAAAACATAAAACTGGGCCTGGCTCAGAGTAAAGTGGTTAAGCTGGAGGGAAAAGGGGAATGGAGTCCAGCTTCGGAGAAAAGGTTACCTCCAAACTTTAGACCGCTGGTTGACTTCCAAGTACAGTTTCAGTTGCCAATCACCATCACTAAACCAAGCCCACCTCTTAGGGGAAGGGGTGATATTCAAAACAGCTCTTTATCCTGACTTTCCAGGACCAGTTCCCCTTCCTGTGCCTGCTGCAGTTACAGCCCTCTGAGTCAACAAAGGGGTTGGACTTGTAAGACTTCATTTATAAGCACCTAAATTCCCTTTCACTTACTCCCAGAGGCTCAGTAATAGATCAGTTGGTCAACATCTTGGAATGCACCTTGGAAAAGGATAGGGTAGATGAAAGTTTCCACCAGGGGAGAGGAATTTAGGGCCAAGGAGTAGCCTGAAATGGCCCGAGCTCTCATTCGAGATTGGCAGGCTCAGTTGCTGCATTGCTATCCACAGTTCCTAAATTCCACCAACAGAGAAAGGTAGCCAGAGGTTTACCAAAGGACCGGCTGGTCATGTTCTTGCTTATTCTGGCAAATGATTACTAAGTTGTGAGGGGCGGGGGGATCCTAAAGATTTGTTATAAAACATTCTGTTGAAACTTGGGCAGAGATAGCACTCAAAAATCAGTGATTTCAAGTTAATGGTGATCAGATAAAGGAGATATTTTGAAATATGTAATGCAAAGCTACCACCACTGATTAGAGAGTTTGATATCACTGCTCCAAAGAAGGAAACAGGAGATCAATGGAGATTCTTTACCTTCCTTCCACTTTTCAAATGGAGGCAAAGAATTGGCTTCCAGGAATCCTTTAGCAATTCATAGCAAGAAACAGCTTTTCTCCTTGTCCTGGTCCCAATTAGCAACAGGCTGGAGCTACTAAGAGGCACAGCATATTGAAGTTGCACGGAAAGTTGTTTTCAGGGAGGACAGAAAGAAATGGAAACTGAATTAGGCAGACCACGTGCCTCCTAAATCCTAAATCCACGATGCATAATCTGCCTGCCCTCTCACCTTGCACCGTGCTGGGTGGCCAAACATACCGAGGGCCTCCTGCTGAACTGGAAGCGGGCTGTCAGCTCAGCCTCCGTGAAAGACTCATCCTCGAAAACTCATCTTTCCTGATGGGACCACTACATTTTAAAAGGATTTTTTTTTTCTTCTAAATGCAATACATTGATTTTGACTTTTTAAGCAAAAATGTTCATTATTGAATTTTTTTTAATTGATTCTATTTTTGCAGTTAGTGTAACTGATATTCTAGGTGACATGGATATTCCTGTGGCTGGCTGACTCCAGACAGTGGCTCCCAGAAACTAGCAAGCAAAGCACACTAGCCAGAGCTGGGAGATCAATACCCTTTGTGAAAACCACAAAATAGACCATTTGAGAAGTAGAGAGAAACCTGAAGAGGCAAAAAGGTCCCTTGCCAATTTATTACTTTCAGCATTTTGATTAAAATGTATTTTTGTCAATGCAATGGTTGCTTCAGACATTTTAAGAAAGCATCTTGATTCCAAATTCAACCTGGTTGTAAATTAAGTCACCAAACTTTTGAAGATTTGTATCATGCTGCAGATGGACTTTAAAAGCCATGGGGGTGGGGGGGGGGTGGGGGTTTCTAAATATAATAAACTTCCCAAAAAGGCAGTCTCAAACTTAACTGAAGTCATACTATTTTTGAAAGTGGAAATCCCCATTTTTCACCACACAACCCCGTGGTCGAGCCATCTAAGAATTTAACTTCTGTGCCAGCGATAGGACAAAGCTCATCCTCTGCTGAATGCCACAGTCACTCCTCTTCCTTCCTGCCACCCACAGGGTCAGCAACAAGCACTATCAGTTAAACGTGACACCTGGTGTCTGCGGGCTGCCTCCGGTGGGAGCCAAATCCCACATGTTGGTGTGGTTCCCACTTAAATAGATGTTTTCCTTTGAATCGTTTCTTTTCAACCTTCATTTCAGTTCTGTGCTAGGTTCTGGACTTTTGCCAACACTACTTCATAAAACAGTTTGTATTTGCTTTGAAAAACAAAAAAGGTTTGCATTTTGGAAAATATACTTCATGCATGTCTCTAACCTTTATCATGGCCTGAAAGGAAAATGTAGCAGTTTCTTTCTGTAAATTTTAAATGTAGGAAAGATAACGGTCACTTTATAAAGAAAGCCAAACTTGTCCATATCCTCTTACACTCTTCCTCAAAGTTCATTTCCACATTCAATTTGGGTCAGGCTTTGTTTAGAGTGCCAGTGAGCCTGCCTGGGCCACTTCTGCCTTCTTGACATTTGCAGCCTTCACTGCAGAAACTGGCATTAGGACATTAGTGCCACCCACAGCAAAGCTCCTCCCACCTCCCTCCACTGTGCAGCCCTGACGTGACAGAGGCTGAGGATCCCCAGCAAAGAAAACTGCTTCTGGAATTTGCTTTCAGGCAATTTTGAGACATCTTTCCTTCGCTTATGTCCACTGCTAAGCCCTGACATAATATAATATTTCAAAAGCCCCTAAGTGCTGGGAGAGAATACTTAAAATCAAAATCACTTTTTACAAAATCAAAGACAGAGGCCTCCCGGTGCTTGTTAATGTCCATCACGATAGTTCCCCACTTTGTAAAAGTCTATGTATTTCTGTTGTTGTTAGTTTGTGTTGTTGATTCGTTCAGCCCAGGATCAAGCAATGGAGTGCGAGTGAGGCCACCCAAAGAGTGGGAGGAGGTGCAGCCTCTCAATCGACAGCGTCTTCTGAAAATTCACTTTTTTTCTGATTATATAGGTAATTCATGTTTACCTCAGAAATTTTGGAAAAATTCTCAGAACATCAAGAAGAAAAAAAGTATTGATCTATATCATCTCCCCAAAATGGCCACTCTCAACATTTTGGGAAATATTCTTCCAGCATTTTCTTTCTATGACTTTAAACATTCATCATCACCCCCCAACTCCTCCAGTTGGGGTTATGCTAGGCATACTGTTTTATAACATGGCTTTCTTCAGTTCGTGTCGTGTAATTAGTTTCCTATCATTTAATTTTATCAATCTTTTGTTTCTTCTGTTATTATAAATGCAGATGTTATTGATCCCACCTCACAGATTAAGAGAATGAGACACCGAAGTGCCTATACTACAGTCATAGCGTGGCTCAGCTTAAATCTCCCAACTGCCAATAACGTGCTCTTTGTCTACATCAAATTAAAAGGACAGAAAAGCATAATGTAGGGGTCATCGATATTCCTTTGTGAGGATAAGAGGCATTAATGATAGATCATTGCCATAGTGACTCCTTAGAGAAGAAAAAAATAATATTTTACTATTATAGCAATAATGACACTGATTTACAATTGAGAGAAAATAGAATGTTTTCAGGAATTTCAAAATATTTGGGAAATGTTGGTAAATATATGAAATTCTCATTGCTGGTGGAAGTGTAAATTGGTACAACCACTTTAGAAACATCATGGCCATCCTAACACACAGCATTACCAATCCTTAGTATATACCTAAGAGCAGAGCCAAGTTCAACAAACTATGGTATACAGGTCAAATCTGGTCTTTGTAAATAGTGCCTTATTGAAACACAGCTACATCCATTTGTTTATGTCTTCTCTAGAGCTACTTTGGCACTACAATGGCATAACTGTATAATTGCAACAGACAGAAATCATATGAGCTGCAAATCCTAAAGGATTTACTATTTGACCTTTTATAGCAAAAATATGTTACTCTCTCTGCTTGAGAGAATAAATGCATATATTCACAAAGCAGTAGTTAAAGAATGTTTATAACAGTTTTATACACAGTTGCCAAAAACTGAAACCCACCCAAATGCCTGTCAACATTAGAACAATAAATCTTAGTATATTTATACAATGGAATACTATACAATGATGACAAAGAATAAACTATTGCTGTCTACAAAAGTGATTTATTTCACAAACATAATAGTATACAAAGTGTACCTACAAAGTGATTCCATTCATATAAAGTCTAAGAACAGTCAAAATTTAACATATGGTGATCCAAATTAGAATATTGGCTACCTTGGGGTGGGTATTGACTGAAGGGAGGCATGAGAGATAGGCTTCTGGGGTGTTGACAGTGTTAATCTGGGTGGTAGTTATGTGGGGTATCTTTATTTTAAAATCCACCAAACTCTATACTAAAAAGTATGTCATACCTCAAAAGAAATTTAGAAAACTTGTGAAGTGTACAAAATGGTCAGAAGAGATGGTAAAAGGAGTACAGGAAAATCTACCGTAACATTGTCAGGTGTAATGAATACCACTGAATGATTATAGAGGTCTCTCATTGGACAGAATAATGTGACAGCATTTTTGTTAGCAAAATTAATGCAACAATATTAATGCAATAACAGAAGTTCACACTAACAACAGATAAGTCTGTTGCTCTCATATAGGTTCCTCACTGAACAATATGAAGACCTAAAATCACCTCCAGAAGTTGGCAAAATCTTTAGACTCTGAGGCTGCCAGCAGATTCTTTTATTTTTATTTTTATTTTTTTTTAGATGGAGTATTGCTCTGTAGCCCAGGCTGGAGTGCAGCGGCACGATCTCGGTTCACCGCAACCTCCGCCTCCCGGGTTCAAGCGATTCCCCTGCCTCGGCCTCCGGAGTAGCTGGGACTACAAATGCTTGCCGCCACACCCGCTAATTTTTTGTATTTTAGTAGAGGCGGGGTTTCACTATGTTGGCCAGGATGGTCTCGATCTCCTGACCTCGTGATCTGCCCACTAGCAGATTCTGGGGGTAGGCTCAAGAGTAGAAAAAAGTCCCAAGGAGACAAAAGAAGGGACCAGATAAGGCGACTCAAACATTCCACTCAAGCTGTTCTCATTGCAGGTGGACTCTGTATGCACTGACGGTTGATTTCATGGAAAAAATAAGGAAATAACTTGCCAAAAGTCTCTGGACTCTATGAGCATGACTGATTAACCAAAAGAAAGACCAAAAATTACCATTTTGATAATTGGCAGGTCAACACACCCTCCTAGATGTTACAGACATAGATCTCATTAATTGGATAAATGAATGAAGAAAATAAGCAGAAAGGAAACTGTTAACCTTGGAAGGGAAAGGAGCAGTCTCCATCCACTCTTCTTTCACTGACATCTTCATATTTGTATTCGATCACTTTGTTATTTTTACTTATTTATGTTTACACTGGCTGCTTCCTCTGCCTGGAACCTTACTGCCCTGTGCATCCACATAGCCACTCCCTATTTCCTTCAAGACTTAGCTCAGTTTTCACTTTCTCAGTCCAGACCTAGAGACTCCCTGTCTGAAGCTGCTGCCCACACTCTCCTATCAGTATTACAGGTTTTCCTTGGCCTGCTGTATTTTTTTTCATTGTGCATATCACTTCCTTGTACTCTATGCATTGTACTTATTTATTATGGCTACTGTCTGTCTCTCTGCCAATAAACTGTGAACTCCACAGGAGCAGAGGTTTATTTTATCTTGTTTACATCTGTATCCCTGGCACAAGGTAGGCGTGCAGTAAATAATTGTTTCATGAATAAGTGAATGAAGATGGTAGTCAACCATCCTTTCTGGCACTAATATTTAGAATTACTGTGGTCCACAGTCTTTCCAAAACGATTGCAGTGAGTTGTACTCCCAACTAACAATATAGGAGCATGCTTATTTTCCTATATTCTTATTAGCATTACATGCTGTCAGTCTTTTTCATTGTGCACTATTTGTTGGGTGCAAATATACCTCACTGGTTTTTAAATTTCATATGTTTATTAATCATTTACACATTCTCTTCTAGGAATTGCCTGTTTATGTAATTTGGCTACTTTTATTTTGGAATATCTTTTGTTTATCTTGAAGGGCTCTTTCACAAACTGCCAATACTTTGTCTATCAGATGTTGTCTAAATACTTTATTCCACTCTGTCTTCCCAACGTTTGACTTGAAGCATTTAGATACATTTCTGTTCAAAGAAATGTAAGAATATGAATTTTCCATTTTATTATTCAAAGACATAAAAGATCTTTCTTTTTAGCCAAACTTTATGATGTCTTTTTGCAGTAAAGGACTATTTTCAAGGATTAAGGCTCCTAATCAAATTGCAGCTGTCATTAGTAGCAAGGTTTATACAAAATCTTACCTTTCAGGAAGAAGGAAAAAGAAAGATAATTGCTAGCCTAGGTTTAAATAATTTGACTTACAGCAGAATTCTTTATAAGTCCGTGGTAAGTAACAACGTTTATTTTTCTTTTTCTTTGTTTTTGGTAAAACAGATACCGAATTGGTCCCCAGGGTAATCAAGCCATGATTCTGTGAGCAAAAAATAACAGTTTCATAGAATTTCATAAAATAATACGTTCTATTTATATAACAATTTATAGTTTTCCAAGTACTTTCCTAAATATTATCATATTTGATCCTCAAAAACAAAACAATTTTTCAGGAAGTTAAACTGAAAGTTCATAAACACTAACTCTGAAAACTGGGATTCCATGTTGATTCTGTGATAGAGCCAGGCACCTGCCTTCTACGGAGGATTTCTAGTACTTAATTTATTTAGACTTTCAATAAGCAAAAATGTTGAAGTGAGAAAATAATATTAGAGTATTAAGTTGAACAGGTTAGATCTTTTTGTTCTAATAAAATGTATTTCTTCTTTTTGTTCTAATAAAAATGTTAAGTTTGTATCTACCTCTTCTCTTACGAAAACAGATGGACAACTATCTACCTGTTGTTTATTCTTGCCCCAGGTCAGTGCTGACAATTCTTAGAATACAAGTCAGCAGGGTCAACAGAAAGGCTTCTGGCAAATATTTCTCCGTGATTTTAGTGCCTGTGATCTTATGTGGGTTACAGTACAGATTTTAAGGTAGGGCTCATTTATATAACCTGAAACACTTTGGGCTCACCTATCTTTATCAACCAAGCTTAATTCCAATCCATCCATGTGTTCCTGATTCAGCTGGCCCCAGCCATTCTTAATTAATCCTGTTCAGGCCTGGTATATTTAATCTCTTATGCCACCTTTTCCAGATACTCTGTCAAGGCCTGGCTGGGTTACCACTCCATTCAAGCCTTCCTATTTTTGCTTCTCAATTCTGGATTGCTGTGTTTCAGAGTTTTGTTTCACTGAGTCATGAACTAGGCAGCACCTCCAACTTTCCTCTTATTTCAAATAATTCTGGCCTTGGGCACTTCCTTGCTATTTGGCCTGAGACATGAGAAGACCTTGGTCTGCCAAATAAGAGAGCTGGCCAGCAAGGCTGCCTATCAGCCTCAGTCTGGAAACCAACTTGCATCAGCATTAGCTCGTGCCAATGAGCAAAGAGCTTCAGGCAGTCTGGGGAAAATGTTCAGAGAACTGCAGTGTTTTTCTTGTGCCACGTGTGATGATGGGACTTTGGCTTGGGACCATATGTGGAGCTTATTCACTCAAATGTGTTATAGAATATCCATTTTTTTTCTACCAGTAATGCCCTGCCAACAAAATAAAAATAAATACTTCCAAAGGTCGTCTTTGGGTGTCTACAGTTACTTTCTATTAAAACAGGCTTCTTCTTGCATAACCTGTTTTTCTTCTGGAGGATATTTTTTAAAATGTTATTTTTATGTTTAAATAGAGATGGGGTCTTGTTATATTGCCCAAACTGGTCTCAAACTCCTGGCTGCAAATGATCTGCCCACCTAGACCTCCCAAAGAGCTGGGATTACAGGCGTGAGCCACCACATGTCTTCGTAACTCACATATTTCTGAATTGTGGCTTAACTCAATACAACTACAGCAGAAATGCGAGGGGGGGGGAAGGTGGCAAGAATATTGAAAATAATATTGTAGTCTAAACACCAACTTCATAGCTTATAGTTTTACAGCTTTTTTCAAACTAGATCACTGTCAACTGCCTTGGAACTCATTGTCAAAGACAGGAGCCACATCTGTTTAATTTTTTTCACGTATCATTTGCCTAGGACTTGGAGATATTACGTGATGACATTATTTAAATATTCAATCATAGGACTTTACACTTTGTCAATTTGATGAACAGATTTCTTAGGCAAAAAAAATGAAATTTATACTTTTTTCTCTCTTTACATAATAATTCCCTCTCAATATCCTTTTTTTCTTAGCTTTATTGAGGTACAATTGACAAATAAAAATTGCATATGTTTACAGGGTACAAAATTATGTTTTGATATATGGATATATTGTGAAGTGATTACCACGATCAAGCTAATTAATATATCCATCACCTTACATAGTTAACTTTTGGTGTATATGTGACGAGCGTGTATAAGATCTACTCTCCAAGCAAATGTCAAGTATACAATACATTATTAGTACCTATAGCTGTTATGCTATATGGTACATCCCCAGAATTTATTCATCCTGCCTGAGACTTTGTAGTCTTTGAACAATAGCTCTTCCTTCCACCCACCCACTGGCAACCACCATTCTACTCTCTGTTTCTGAGTTTGACTTTTTTCAGATAAATACATGAAAATATACAGCATTTGTCTTTCTGTGCCTGGCCTATTTCTTTCAGCATAATGTCCTCCAGGTTCATCCATGTTACCACAAATAACAGAATTTCCTTCTTTTGGGAGGCTAAATAATATTCCTGTGTGTGTGTATGTGTGTGTGTGTGTGTGTGTGTGTGTGTGTCACATTTTCTTTAACCATTCATTCACCAATGAATGCTTACATTAATTCCATATCTTAGTTATTGTGTAATGATGCAATGAATATGGGACAGCAAATACTTCTTCAACATACTGATTTCTTTTCCTTTGGATGTGTACCCAGAAATGGGATTGCTAGATCACATGATACTTGTATATTTAATTTTTCTAGAAACCTCCATAATGGCTATACCAATTTATGTTCCCATCAACAGTGTACCAAAGTTCTTTTTCTCCACATACTCACCAACACTTGTTACATTTTGTCTTTTTGATAATGGCCATTTTAACATGTATAAGGTGAGATCTCCTTGTGATTTTGGTTTGCATTTCCCTGATGATTAGTAATGTTGAGCATATATTTACTGTATCGATTGGACATTTGTATGTCTTCTTTTGAGAAATGTCTATTGAGGTCCTTTGCCTATGTTTTAATTGGGTAATTTGTGTTTCTATTCTTTTGTTATTGAGTTGTTGGAGTTCATTTTATATTTTGGATATTAACCCAAAACCAGGTAAATCGTTTGCAAATATTTTCTCCCATTTTTGTGGGCTGTCTCTTCGGTCTGTTGATTATGTTCTTCATTGTTCAGAAGCTTTTGAGTTTGATGCAATCACATTTATCTGGTTTTGCTTTTGTTGCCTATACTTTTGGGGTCAAGTCATACTCCAATAATCATTGTCTTGCCCACCAATGTCAAGAAGCTTTTGTTCTGTGTTTTATTCTAGTAGTTTTACAATTGCAGCCCTTGTGTTTAAACTTTAATCCATTTTGAGATAAATGCCTAATTTTATTCTTCTGTATGCGGACATCTAGTTTTCCCAACACCATTTATTGAAGAGACTGTCATTTGTCTATTGTATTTGGAAGCTTTGTTGAAGATCATTGACCATAAATGTGTGGATTTATTTCTGGGCTCTCTATTCTGTTCCACTAACCTATATGCCTGTTTTTGTACCAATACTATACGCTTTTGATTACAATAGCTTTGTAGTATATTTTGAAATGAGGTAATGTGATGACTCCAGATTTGTTCTTTTTGCTTGACTGTTTTGGTTATTTATGGTCTTTTGTGGTTCCGTATGAATTTTAGGATTGTTTTTTCTATTTCTGTGATAAACATCATTGGAATTTTAATAGAGATCACATTGGATCTATAGATCACTTTGGGTAATATAGACATTTTATCAGTATCCATTCTTTCAATCCATTAACACAGGATATCTCCCATTTTTTTCTTTAATTTATTTCATAGGTGTTTTATAGTTTTCAGTGTAGGAATCTTTCATCTCTTTGGTTAAAATCATTTCTAAATATTTTGTATGCTACTGAAAATGGAATTGTTTTCTAGATTTTTATTTGGATATTCATTGTTGTTGTACAGAAATGCTACTAATTTTTGTATGTTGATTTTGTGTCCTACAACCTTACCAAATGTATTTATTGTAACAGTTTTTTTTTTTTTGGTGTAATTATTGAGGTTTTTTATATATAAGATCATGTGATCTGTTTTCTATAAATAGGATCATGTGATCATGTGATTTTACTTTTTTCTTTATGATTTGATGTTTTTCACTTCTTTTTCTTACCTCATAGCTCTGGCTAGGACTTCTATTGCTACCTTGAATAGAAGTGTTGAGAGTGACTATCCTTATCTTATTCCTAATCTTAGAGGAAAAGCTTTCAAATTTTCACCAATGAGTGTGATGTTATCTGTGTGCTTGTCATATATGGCATTTATTATGTTGAAGTACATCCTTCAATACCTACATTTTTGAGAGTTTTAATCATGAAAGGATGTTGAATTTGATCAAATGTGGGCTTTTTTGCATCTATAGACATGACTATATCATTTTTATTATTCAATCTGTTAATGTGGTATATCACATATATTGATCTGTGTATGTTGGGCCATCCTTGTATCTCAGGAATAAGCCACACTTGGTTATGGTGTATGGTCTTTTTAATATGCTGTCGAATATTGCTTGCTAGTATTTTATTGAGGATTTTTACATCATTGTTCATCTTGGCTTATAATTTTTTCTCTTGTTGTGTCTTTTTCCAGCTTTAGTATCAGGGTGTTGCTGACTTCATAAGGTAAGTTTGAAGGTGTTCACTTTTCTTTAATTTTTTGGAAGACTTTGAGAAGAATTGGCATTAATTCTTCTTTGAATATTTGATAGAATTCATCCGTGAAGACATCAGGTCCTGGATTTTTCTTCACTGAAAGGTTTTCAAATACAGATTCAATCTCCTTACTTGTTTTTTGTCAGTACATCTTTTCTATTTCTTCATCATTTAATATTGGTAGATTGTATGTTTCTAGGAATTATCCATTTTTTCTAGATTATCCAATTTGTTAGCATATAACTGTTCATAGTAATCACTTATGATTCTTTGTATTTCTGTGATATCAGTTGTAATATCTTTTTATTTATAATTTTATTTACTTGAATTCTCTTTCGCTTTTCAGTTTATTTAGCTAGTTTCTTAATTTTGTTTATTTTTTCCAAAAACCAAGTGTTAGTATCATTGAATTTTTCTTTTGGTTTTCTAGACTCTATTTTACTTATTTCTGCTCAGTCTTTATTATCTTTCTTCCTGATGACCTTGGGCTTAGTTTGTCCTCCTTTTTCTAGTTCCTTAAAGTGTAAGTTTAGATTATTTATTGGAGATTTTTCTTCTTCCTGTATGTAAGTATTTATTACTCTAAAATTCTCTCTTTAGCTGTTCCTGTCTCATCCTATAAGTTTTGGTATGTTGTGTTTCCATTTTCATTTGTCTCAAGATTTTAAAAAATGTTTTCTTGGACCCATTCATTGCTCAAGAATGTGTTGTTGAATTTCCATAATTTGTGGATTTTCTAATTTTCCTCCTATAATTGGGCTCTAGTTTCATACTATTGTACTTAGAAAATATATTTGATAAGATTTTAATTTTCTTATATTTGTTTTTTGACCTGACATACAATTTATCCTAGAGAATGTTCCATGTGCACTTGAAAAGAATGTGTATTCTACTACAGTTGGGTGAAATGTTCTATACATGTATATTAGGTCTATTTGGCCTATAACATTGTTCAATCCTGCTGTTTTCTTTTTGATTTTCTGTCTGGATCATCTATCTATTGTTGAAAGTCAGGTACTGAAGTCCCCTACTATTATTTTATTGCTGTCTATTTCTTTAAGTTCTTTTAATACTTGCTTAATATATGAATATTTAGGTGCTCCAATGTTGGGTGCATATATATGTACCTTTGTTATATCCTCTTGATGAATCTGTCTCTTTATTATTATATAGTGACCTTCCTTGACTCTTCTGACAGTTCTTGACTTAAAGTATATTTCGTCTCATGTACCTATAGGCACTCCTACTCTTTTTTGGTTACCATTTTCACACAATATTTTTTCCCATCTCCTTACTTTCAGCCTGTGTGTGTTTTTAAAGCTAAAGTGAGTCTCTTGTAAGCAGCATATAATGAGGTCTTTTTAAATCCATCAGCCACTTTATGACTTTATATTTGAGAATTTGAGCCACTTACATTTAAAGTAATTATTGATAGGCAAGAACTTACTACTGCCACTTTGTTTTCTGACTGTTTTGTAGTTCCTTTGTTCCATTCTTCCTCTATTGTTGACCTCTTTTATAATATAATGATTTTTGGTGGTAGTATGTTTTGCTTCCTTTCTCTTTATCTTTTGTGTATCTACTACAGGTTTTTTTGGGAGGAGGGGTGCTTACCATGAGGCTTACATAAAGAATCTTGTAGTTATAATAGTCTATTATAAGCAGGAAAGAACTCAACTTCAGCTGCATGTGGGAGTTCATTGCCACTGGACCTGCTTTACAAGAAATGTTACAGGGAGTTTTGCAAGTTGGAATGAAAAGATGTTAACTAATAACATGAAAACATACAAAAATATGAAGCTCACTGTAAAAGTAAGTCGTCAAATTCAGAAAAATTCTACACTTTAACTTTCCTTCCCCATATTTTATATTATTGATGTCACAATTTACCTCTATTGTATATCATGTATCATTAACAAATTATTATAGCTATAGTTATTTTTAATACTTTTATCTTTTAACTTTTATATTTGAGTTGAAAGTTATTTATGCAGCTACATTACAATATCAGAGTATTCTGAATTTGACTATATTCTTATTTTACAGTGAGTTTTATGAATATATATTTGAGACTTTATGGCTTTAAATTTGAGTTTTATACTTTCATGTGTTTTCATGTTGTTAGCCTTTGTTTATTTCAACTTGAAGAACCCCCTATAGCATTTTCTTATAAGGCAGGATATAGCTGATATCTCCAGGTGATCTCCTTGCCTTCCCCATCCCACCTTGCCCCCCAGACTCCAGCATCCATTACATGAGTCTGATCCCTTGTGTTCTGCTATGGGATATGTAAAGTGAAGACAAAGAATTCAAGAGGCTATGTGCAATTCCTGATCCTACCTGAAACTAACTCGCTTCAAACTCTGCAATAAGTTTTCTAGTATTTGCTTAGTACTTGCTAGTTTTGCATAGTGCAATAGCCTGTTCAACCATCCATAGAAATGGGGTAAATGCCCTTTTACTTTTTGTTTCTTCATCAAAATGGACTATAGAACTTGAAGCTGTTGGCTTTGTGTGCTCACCGAAGAGTCATCAGTTTTACAACTGAGACATTTTAGTGGTTTGGGGAGACTCCTCCCACATCTTCTCTAAACCCTATTTTAGAAAAGGGGACTACAGGGGAATTCTGGTTGTAACACCTCCTCCACACACATGCTTCCCCTGCACCCCTCTTCAGGAAGCTGCCCATGTACTATATCTAAAAACCTCAGACAAGTCTGAGAAACTCCTGATCCAACATGCTGCCCAGGTTTCAAAGGGCTCATGTAAGTCAGATTATGGCAGAAATTTCCAGACACTTTTTGGACTGTTTGAGAATAAACAAAATCACTAATAAGTATTAGATCATTCTACGGTGTCTTCACTTTCTCAACTGTGGTATCCTGCACTTAAAAGAAATGACCCAAGGTTTCTGGATCCTAAGACAACATTAGAAGCCAGAATCCCTTGGCAGACTTTTCACTGAAGAGAGTTCAGAAACCAAGGAAATGACAAGGCCTAACTAGTTGTTGGGAGAAAATGGACCATAATATGAATACCAAACTATTAGAATATTGGTTTGGCTGCAGTAACAATGAGACTCAAAATAACAGTGGCTTTAAAAACACACACTTTATTTTCCTGCAATACAAAACGCAGGTTGGCAACTCAGGCTGGTAAATTAGCCACACAATCTTGAGGCTCTTCTTTTTGCTGCTCCCTCATCCTCAACAAGTGGTTTCCATCTGAAAGTCCATAATGGCTGGTTTGACTCCTATCACCCTGCCAGCTCCCCAGCCAACAAAGGGAGCACAGGAGATGAGATGGCACATCCATTCGCTTTAAGAGCACAGCAAACAGTGTCATATAGGACCTTTACTCATAGTCCATTGGCCATAACTGAGTCCACAGCCATACACATCTGCAAAGAGTGCTGAAAAATAAAAGCTTTAGCTGGGCAACCATAAATTCTCTTATGAGAAGAAGAGAATGGATCTTGGAGGGTAATTATTAGTTCTTCCACAGCCTGCTTTCTAAGGATTAGAATATAATATCTAGAGTTAATATAGAAAGTGGTTCTATAATTAACTATTAATCTCTTCTCACTAAGGAATTGGTAAAAAGTGTAGCCTGGAGTAACTCCACTTTTATTATTGTGATTGCATATATGTTTTTCTTAATCTTCCTCTGTGGTCCACATGTTTTACATGCCACATTGGTCTATGAAGGTATCATCATTTCTCTACAAACATTTTTACATACTTGTTTTGTTTTGTTTTGAGATGGAGTCTCACCGTATCACCCAGGCTGGAGTGCTGTGGTGCAATTTAAGCTCACTGCAACCTCTGCCTCGCAGGTTCAAGTGATTCTCCTGCCTCAGCCTCCTGAGTAGCTGGGATTCCAGACACACACCACTAGGCCCAGCTAATTTTTGTGTTTTTAGTAGAAATGGGTTTCACCATGTTGGCCAGGATGGTCTCAATCTCCTGGCCTCATTATCCACCCACCTTGGCCTCCCAAAGTGCTGGGATTACAGGTATGAGCCACCACACCCGGACCATACTTTTATACTAATTTCACATACCTTTTAGTCTCTGGGCCTAAAATTTCTAAATCTTCTAGTTCAAACCAAGTCTTTATATCACACATTTCTATAGGTATTGATAATTTTGAAGTGTATTGAAGAGAACCAAACTCTTTAAGGAAGCAATTTGGAGAAGTGGAAATATTGTCAAGTTTAGGTCAGAGTTTTCTTCATACCAAATCCCAACTCAACTTTTTACTAATTACTTGCTCTTAGACAAGTTAATTTACTTTTCTGAGCCTCATATTTATTGGTTTTAAGTAGGAGTGGTATAAAATATATCCTTGCAAGTTTATTATATGGATTAAATTATTCATTCCATAACATGTCTAGCAGAGTGCCTGCTATGTAGCAGACACTCAGTAAATGGCCGTGTTCCTTATACACTTCACAAAATTGCTGCTACACTCCATCTAGAAGTGATCTTCCTTTCTCTTTGCTCTGTGTTGTGAAAAGTTGAAGACAGCCCTGATGCTTTGGTGACTTAAGCACCATTTTAAAGTGGTATATGCTGCCCGAAGAATTCTTTCCCAGAGTACAGAAATCATTTGCTCTATGAAATCTTTGTCATCCCTTACAGTTCCTCCTCCAATGGTCCAGGAGAGTTGGATTTTATAACTTAATTTATTTTCTGTTTAATTTGTTTTATAAATTAATATTTTGCTATTTAGTTTTTTCATTCCAACCATGATGAGCTACATGTGCTAAGGTCAGATAATCTTTATTTACCAATTTATATCATGTCTAAACCTAAGAAGAATTTCAGACAGCTTATAAATTTACATCTATATAAAGTTACATCTAGTACAGTAAACTTTTTTAAAAGTAGAAGACAAAATTAGAAAAATGAAACAAATGGAAAACAAAGAATAGGTCATAAATGAAGCCAGTGGTGAAATGACTGCCCAAATGTACAAGATGTAGATTGTGGATGCCTCCCTTTGTCATCAGATTAGAAATTGGGTGTTACAGTGTATTTTGCTAGGGTTGTTGTAACAAAAGATCACAAATCTGTTGTCTCACAGTCCTGGAGGCCAGAAGTCCAAGATCAAGGTGTTGACCGGGTTGGTTCCTTCTGAAGCCTGTGAGGGAAGGATCTGTTCTGGCCTCTCCCCTTGACTTGTAGATGATCACGTTTATGTTCACATGTGTTCTACCTGAACATGTCTGTGTCCAAATTGCCAGTTGTAACAGATTCGGGCCCATCCCAATGACTTCACTTTAATTTGATTACCTCTGTGATGTCTGCATCTCCAAATAAGGTCACACCCTGTGGTACTGGAGGTTAGGACTTCAACATTCGTATTATGGGGAGACAGGGGTCAACCCATTGCTTTCAACAGAGCAAACTCAGAGCTCATTGTTTTGTTATATTTTGTGTTTTATGCATTTTTTTATCTTTAAAATCTTGCTTCAGGATTTGACGGGGCTTTAGGGTTATCATTTAAATATTAATTACTGTAGAAAGGACTAGAGAGAGGTCCCAGTCATGTGGGTTTTGGGATCACAGGGATTCTGCTAGCAGGCAGCTTGCTGCCCCTTGGACTGATTACACTCTAAGAGCCATTGGTAGTGGAGGCTTTCTCAGCTCTCTCATTCTACATCTCTTTAGTCCTCTGTAATTAACATAAACCATACTCTCTTCCACAATGTTTTATAGCATTCTCTGGAGTTCACAATTGCTTTTGTATTTTAGTAGTTTAATTGCAGTTTTGTTGAGTGCAATAATCTATCAAAATATCTATAGAATGTGGGTAAATGTCCTTTCACACCACTGAGAGAAATGTCAGCCAAGTATCTGTCTGGAAATCTATGAGAAAGAAAAAGAGTTTCACCTTTCTAAATTTTTAATACAAATAAAAATACACAACTATCTAATCTTTATGGCAATAATGTCTGAACATTTCTTAAGAAAGCAAGATGGTGTGGAAATCAAAATTTTAGAGACAGAAGATTTTAAATGTCATCTCCTTCTCAGGGCAGAGAATCGAAGCTCAGAAAGATGATGTCTTCTGGCTCCCAAATCAACATTCCTTTCATTAGTTTAAAAAAAAATCAGACCCAAATAGAAGTGCTTCAAACATCACCTACAGACTGAACATGAGGATTTAGTGCAAGTGCCCTTTACTTGAACCCAAGTGTGGGTTGAATTCAGAAACACTAAAACCAAGTGTGTTTCTGATTTCAAGAATTCTTGGATTTTAGAAAGACAAGTCAATACAGTGTACATGCCATACATCCCCAGTAGGGTCAGGGAGAGCTACTTCTAATCAAACACACTAATATTTCTGCAGTAAAGTGTGTGAATATCCACATTATATGAAATAAATAAAGATCATTTATAGTTTGATGTCACTTCATGGATCAGATTTTGCCGCCAAAATGAGTTATGAAAATCTAGCAGTTTTCAGTTTTCAGTATTCAGTACTCTTTAGATTTCAGGATTAAGGATAAAAGATTGCTCGCTCTCCTTAATCTACAAGCGAGGTTCTCAAGCTGCGTTTTACAGAACTACTTGCAGTGCCGCAGTCCAGAAGCTCTGAATCAGATTCTTTGGGGCGTGGCCAGGGAATTGGAATTTTTGACAAACCACCCAGCTGATACTGATGCAGAGGGCTGGGGAAACACTTTGAGAAACACTGCCTAGGGCATAGTGTTACGGCATGGGAAACAGGTGGGAACCTCAGTGGGGCTATTTTTATCACATGCCTTTCCCCACACCTCCATTTGACATCAGTTTGACCCTGCAGTCAAATTGCACAGAATTTTTCTGTGACATTTTGATGGAGGTGGGTGTCCAAAGAACATGAATATACAAAGGTCAAAGGGAGAGGAGAGACAAAGCAGAAAAAGGAGGACAGAATTACTATTCTAAACTCAAGCTACCATCTGGTCATCAGATTATGTCACATGTATTCATTCACTATCTATTGAATATGCATTATTGGTCAGACACTGGTGCAGGTACTTGGACAGTCACAAAATAATTCTAGACCAAGTAATTTTTCCTTCTGGTAATTTTCCTTTCTCTCTACACCGCCTCTTGTTTTGGATTTTGTTTTGTTTTTCAAGGAGTGGGCATCAGGCACTGAAGCACATTGAGTCCTTCCAGGCGGTAGCTCCATCTGGTGGAATAGCAGGAAACTAATCAGCGTCCCACTGTTTCATACAGATGAGCCTTCGCGTGTACGAATCACAATTCACTAATTGACCAGGTCACTTGTGCTAATAAAGTTGTTTGTTAGCCGTAGGTAAGCAAAGGAGAGAATTACCTAGGTAACCCCATCAGAGAGCATTAGACTAATCTACATCGTTGAGAAGGCTTTAGTGTTAAATAGGTTAACACCCAGTGAAATTTCCCTAATATAGCCTATGCTATGTGGAGATGAACTGACCTTCTTTGCAGGAGCCTTCCCCTGAACTTGGGCTCCTGAGAAAAGCTCTGAACGTGGCTATCCCTCTCCTTTTCATCTTGGCAGTAGGTAATGGGCCAGGCATGGGAGCTCAGAATACCACCAAAAGCCCTTTAGGGGCTATCCAAGCTTAACATTCTGTCTGTGTGTCCTAAAGTTGCTTTGTTGTCCATTTACGTACCCTCTCCTCCATCTCCTCTAGCCCCGTTCATTTTCTCTACAGTACCCATTTCCCCCTAAATTCACACTTTGGTGTTCCTCACCAAAGCTTATACTCACACCCCTCTTCTTTTGGGCATCTGTCTCTCTAGGTTTCTTTTTGCATGAGTTTGCATATGGAGATCTGGTTATCTCTGCGGAGGTTTCTATGTTGATGTCTCTGTTTGGAGGTCTCTCAGTAGGTAGGTGTGTGTCCCTCTGGGAAGGCATAGAGGTGATAAGGTAGTGTTTATGTTTAGATATATCAGTGCCCACATGTGGGAACGTAACATGCTATTTTCAGCCTGTCTGGCTTCTATGGAAAACTAGGGATTTGGATAAGCGGAGGGAAGGAAAGAGGCTGAGAAAGATGTAGGGAACATTTGTAGAGGTGGAAATGAGTATGACCAATAAAGGATCTATGGAAAAAAAAACAGAATAGAGTAGCCCCCTTCCCAATGTCAATGCACAAGAGCAGAGTATTTATTTATTCTCTGCAGTCTCCTTAGGGGCTTGAAGGGGGCCTGGCCCATAGCATGCATTCAATATGTGTTGAATGAACGAATATTATCATTGCAATGGTTACTGTTACATAAAATTGCATCCTACAGGCATCTAGAGCTTTGTAAGCTGTGTTTAGGAACATTTGTGGTGTCAGAAGTAGGTTGGAGAAGGAGGAAGGAGTCAAAGCTGGCTTGAAAGTCAGACTGAAGAGCTTGAGGTGGAAGAGGCTGTTACAGTAATTGAGGCTGTGGGGAGCGGGGCACTCTGCAGGACTCCTCACAAACATTGCATCAGCAGTCACAGCTCAGTTCCTTACTCACTGGATGCTGTGGGACAAGCTTCACTTCTCACATCCCTGCATTCTTCTCTTCTGCCTGTCCCAGAAACGTCTGAGCTCCACAGGGCTCCGACCAGAGGCGCCTTCTCTTCTCTTACGGATATTTTCTCCTGCAGGCCAATGGTTCACCACAATAAAGCCAGAAGGATATTTAAGATTTTAACTGAGACCAGCCACTCACTGCTCAGCTTTCACTGTATTCGGCTTTGCCAGTGCATGAGAATAACACTGTGTATATGCAGATAATCCCATATTTTTACCTCCAGCCAGATTCTTCATCCAGATGTATTCAAGTGTCTCATTGACCTTCTCATCTGGATCATCTTCTTTTTTCATGACCAAAAGAGAACTCTTGATTGCCTGTCCCGTTTCTCTTTCTCAACACCTATTTCTACTGCTCTGGTCCTCCTAACTCAGTTATTGGACTGCCATTCACCCAGTTGCTTAAGCTAGAAACATCTTTCCGTCTCCTCCCTTCTCCTCGCTTTCCTCTACAGCTCTCAGCAAAAAAAAAATAGGCCCCATCTATCCCCTTGTATCCATCTCCACTTGCTCTTTTGGTTGAAGCCCCATCATCTCCTGCTTCAACTACTGCAATGGGTGCTTATTTGGTATCCCAGGTTTATCGCATACACCCTTATAAGCCTTTCACCACAGTAAAGCCAGAGGGATATTTAAGATTTTAACTGAGATCAGTCACTCACTGCTCAGCTTTCACTATATTCAGCTTTGCCACTGCATGAGAATAAAACTCCAAACCACCAGCCGTGGTGCATGGGGACCTCCACTTTCTAGGCCACGCCCCTCCTCCCCATCCTCATCCTCCCCAACGTCCCTGTCCCTACTTTTCTTCAGGCCCTGCCTGTCTTTAAATCTCTAAGTACGCCAGCTGCTTCCTGCTCAGAGGCCTCGGCACTCGCCCCTCAGTCCTTTTCAGGGTTGAATCCTCCTCACCCTATGTCTCAACTGAAAGGTCATCTTGCTCCGGATGTCTTCATGAATTATGTCATAGGCCGAGCCACCTGTTACTCCCTCTCATGCGACTCTATTGTTGACTTCACAGGACTCTTCACAGTTTACAATCGTTTCATTTGTTGACCTGGTTTCCCCCACTAGGTTGTACATTTTATAAGAGCGAGGATCTTGTCTTCTGTACTGGTGAATCTCAAGCTTCTAGAAAAGTTCCTGGCACAGACTAGAAAATCAGTAAACATTTACTAAACATGTGAATTGAGCCTCCATAGCCTCATTTTCTTGTTCTGTGACCTAAGGATAGAAATACTACCTGCCTCATAGAGTGATTATGAGGATTAAATGAGAAAATACAAAGAACTTAATAAATGTTAACCATTATTATTATTATTACTACGTTATTGTATTTCTAATACTATGTACTTAGTCTTACTAATATTAATACTATTCTACCACATTACCATTAATACTAGTAGTAGTAGTAGTATTTTCAACTACTGTTATATGGTAGTAAATTGACTACAATTTACAAATAAGTATACAAAGATCAGAAATATAAGTAGCCTACTCATAATCACTTACTTAGCATACATTATAACTTAAATTTTAAGAGTAAAGAGTTGCAAATAAATACAGATCTTAAGCCTATATGATTGGAGGAAAGATGTTACCAACGGCAGACAGAGGGTTTTTGGACAGAGGTAGCTCTAAGACAATGAACTCGTGTTGTGCTGAGTGAATGGCTGAATTCACTCAGGGAAGATGCCTCACAGACTATCGGAGATACAGAACTTGTACTCAGATGAGAGGTCAGCGGTTGGAGATTTGAGCATCACATGAATATAATGTCTTAGTTGTGATCATAATACCCTACCTAGAACACACCCACACCCACACACACACACACACACACACACACACAACACACACACTCCTTGGGAGAGAGAGTTGCTGCTCTTTGCTCCTCAAATGGGCCTCTCCCTCTCTGTAATCTCTCACCTTCTTACTCACCCAACCCCCCAGCTGGCATTTCCTCCCTTCTTTTCCATCCTAGACCTTCCCCTGTAATGCCCCATGTGTATTTTAGAGGCTCACTATGCAGTCCTTAAGAATGGGGTTAACTTCAGGACCTTAAAGCAAGTCTTTATCAAGTTCAGGTGTCATAAACTTTTCAGAACAGGACTCTTTCTTTTATATTTTTGTCTCTAAAAATAGCTAAAATGTATATAGTATTTATATGCCAGGTGCTAAGTATTATATAAATATATATTAACAAATTTTTTTCTTTATAGCAACCCTATGAGGTAGGTGCTATTATTTTCTCTATATTAGAGTGGAAATTGAGACACAAAATAGCTAAGAAATATGTCTCTAATGTCTCAAAACTGTTATGCTATGATTGATTAGAAAACAACTGGGGTAGGCTGGGTATGGTGGCTCTTGCCTGTAATCTTAGCACTTTGGAAGGCCAAGGCAGGAGGATCACTTGAGGCCAGGAGTTCAAGTGGCCAGGTTTACCAGCCTGGCCAGCATGGTGAAACCCCATCTCTACTACAAATACAAAAATTAGCTGGGGATGGTGATGTGTGCCTGCATTCCCAGTTACTTGGGAGGCTGAGACACAAGAATTGCTTGAACCCAGGAGGCAGAGGTTGCAGTGAACTGAGATCTCTGCACTCTAGCCTAGGCAACAGAGTGAGAGAAAGAAAGAAAAGGAAAGAAAAAAGAAAGAAGAAAGAAAAGGAAAGAAAGAAGAAAGAAAGAAAGAAAGAAAGAAGAAAGAAAGAAAGAAAGAAAGAAAGAAAGAAAGAAAAAGAAAGAAAGAAAGAAAGAAAGAAAGAGAAAGAAAGAAAGAAGAAAGAAAGAAAGAA
>PVKP010019136.1:0-43030 GCA_004027715.1 Plecturocebus donacophilus
CAATTCACTTATATTCTTCTCTAACTTGTCCATTCTCGTTAACATTTCGTTAAATCTTCTTTCAAGGTTCTTAGTTTCTTTGCATTGGGTTAGAACATGTTCTTTTAGCTCACAGAAGTTTCTTATTATCCACCTTCTGAAGCCTGATTCTGTGAGTTCATCACACTCATCCTCCGTCAAGCCTTGTTCTCTTGCTGATAAGGAGCTGCGATGCCCTGTAGGAGGAGAGGCATTCTGATTTTGGGTGTTCTCAGCCTTTTTGCACTGGTTTCTTCCCATTTTTGTGAATTTATCCACCTGTCGTCTTTGTAATTGCTGACTTTCAGATTCGGTCTCTGAGTGGACGTCCGGCTTGTCGGTGATGAAGTTTTATACTTCTTGTTTTTTAGGTCATTGTTTTGTTCTTTCATCTTTATTCTTTCTGGTATCTTTGAGGTTTCCTTTCTTTTAGTAACATCATGTGTCAAAAGCTTATTTCTTTAATGTTTTGATTTCTAACAAAAGGATTTAATGCTGTATGATTCCTTCTCCCACAATATCTGATGACAACCTAGGGGTTTCACTCTGCAGTTGTTGTTTATTGCTAAAATTTATTTTTGGTTTCTTATTTAACTGCAAAGTTACTTAGAAAGGTGTTCCTTTTTAAAAATTCAAAATGGATAGGTTTATTTTTCTCTTTAGTTGTCTGGTTTTTAACTTCTGATTTTAGTACATTGACGTTGATAAATATGCCCGTTGGTTTCTGCTTCAGGTACTATCTGTAGATTTTTTTTTGGCTTGATATATGATAATTCATACCATAATGACTATTCTTTATGTGATTAAAATAATTGTATATTTAGAGTTTTTATACATAATTAAAGTTACGCATTATGCAATTTGTTCCTTTGTACCCTTACATGTTTTTATTCTAACCTGTCATTTTCTGAGAGAATGCTAGGCTCCTATTCTGATCTGTGAATTTTGAATTTTAATCAGTTTTTGCTTTATACATGGTATTGTCAAGCTATGATTGACAATAAAGATATTAAAAATTTCTAATATATTTTACATGATGAGTTATACCTTTTATCAATATGAAAGTATACTTAGAAGATGGCTGAATAGAAACATCTCCAAGTGTAGTTCCCAGCGAGAGCGGCACAGAGGGTGAGTGCTCACCACATTTCCAAACAAGTTTTCACGGCCCACAGACCAGGAGATTCCCGGGCTGAAAAGTGCCATGAGTTTTCAGCATGGTGGTTTCAGGTGGTGTCACGTCGGCGCACAGAAACTGACACAAGTCTGGGTGGCTGTTTCAACTGGAGCCTGAAATGCCTGGGAGACAGAGCCACCCATTCAACTGACAGGGAGGGGGCAGAGATAGGGAGCCAGGCAATCTGCCTTGGTGGGTACCACCCCCACAAAACAAGCAATCTGAAATGCTCTAGATTGAGAGTTTCGCAGCAAGCACAGCTGGACCCAGGACGGTCCAGCTCAGTGGGGGGAAGGGCGACAACCACAACTGGGGCAGTCCGCCACTACCGAGACAGTTCACACAGCAGCTGGGCAGAGCCTGCGGCAGCTCAGCAATACCTCTACCAGCAGACTGTGACTAGACTACTCCATACGGGGCAGGACATCTATGAAAAAAGGCAGCAGCATGATAGAAACTTATAAATAAAGCCAACTTTCCTAGAACAGAGCACCTGGGAAAAGAGGCGGTTATGAATTCCGCTGCAGCAGACTTAAAAGTACCTGCCCAGCAACTCTGCATGGAACAACGGAGCTCCCAGTACAGAACTTGAGCTCCAGTAAGGGACAGACTATCTCTTCAGGCAGCTCCTTGACCCCTGTATACCCAAAGAGACACCTCATAAAGGAGAGCTCAGGCCGACATCTGGCAGGTACCCTTCAGGGACAAAGATAACAGAAGAAAGCGGCGGCAGCCCTTACTGTTTTGCAGCCCTCGCGGGCGATCCCCAGGCAAGCAGAGTCTGGAGTGGACCTCCACTGGCCCTGCAGCAGAGAGGCCTGACTGTTAGAAGGAAAACTAAGAAACAGAAAGAAATAACTTCATCATCAACAAAAAGTACGTCCACTCAGAGACCCCATCCAAAAGTCATCAACCACAAAGACAGGTAGATAAAACCACTAAGATGGGAAGAAACCAGCGCAAAAAGGATGAAAACACCAAAAATCAGAACGCCTCTCTTCCTCCAAAGGAACACAACTCCTCACCAGCTAGGGATCAAAGATGGATGGAGAATGAATCTGATGAATTGACAGAAACAGGATTCAGAAGGTGGGTAGTAACAAACTTCTCAGAGCTAAAAGAACATGTGCTAACCCAGTGCAAAGAAACTAAGAACCTAGAAAAAAGGTTAGATGAGATGCTAACTAGAATAACAACTTAGAGAAGAATATAAATGACTTGATGGAGCTGAAAAACACAGCACAGGAACTTCGCAAAGCATACACAAGTTTCAATAGCTGAATCGACCAAGCAGAAGAAAGGATATCAGAGATTGAGGATCAGCTCAATGAAACAAAATGAGAAGGCAAGAATAGAGAAAACAGAGTGAAAAGAAATGAACAAAGCCTCCAAGAAATATGGGATTATGTGAGAATACCTAATCTGTGTTTGATAGGTGTACCTGAATGTGAAGGAGAGAATGAATCCAAGCTGGAAAACACTCTTAAGGATATTATCCAGGAGAACTTCCCCAACCTTGCAAGGCAGGCCACCATTCAAGTCCAGGATATACAGAGAACACCACAAAGATATTCCTCAAGAAGAGCAACCCCAAGGCACATAATCGTCAGATTCACCAGGGTTGAAATGAAGGAAGAAATGCTAAGGGCAGCCAGAGAGGAAGGTTGGGTTACCCACAAAGGAAAGCCCATCAGACTCACAGTGGATCTCTCGGCAGAAACCCTCCAGCCGGAAGAGAGTGGAGGCCAATATTCAACATCCTTAAAGAAAAGAACTTTCAACCTAGAATTTCATATCCAGCCAATCTAGGCTTCATAAGTGAAGGAGAAAGAAAATCCTTTATGGACAAGCAATTGCTGAGAGATTTTGTCACCACCAGGCCTGACTTAAAAGACCTCCTAAAAGAAGCACTAAACAAGGAAAGGAACAGTCTGTACCAGCCACTCCAAAAACGTACCAAATGTTAAAGACCATCAACACAATGAAAAAAATGCATCAACCAATGGGCAAAACATCCAGCTAGCATCAAAATGGCAGGATCAAATTTACACATAACAATATTAACCTTAAATGTAAATGGACTAAATGCCATAATCAAAAGCACAGACTGGCAAATTGGATAAAAAGTCAAAATCTGTCGGTGTGCTATATTCAGGAAACCCATCTCACATGCAAAGACACACACAGGCTAAAAATAAAGGGATGGAAGTAGACTTGTCAAGCAATTGGAGACCAAAAAAAGCAGGATTTACAATCCTAGTCTGTGATAAAATAGACTTTAAACCAACAAAGATCAAAAGAGACAAGGGCATTACATAATGGTAAAAGAATCAATGCATGAAGAAGAACTAATGATCCTAAATATATATGCACCCAATACAGGAGCACCCAGGTACATAAAGCAAGTTCTTAATGACCTACAAAGAGACTTAGACTCCCACACAATAATAGTGGGAGACTTTAACACTCCACTGTCAATATTAGACAGATCAACAAGACAGAAATTAACAAGGATATCCAGGACTTGAACTCAGATCTGGACCAAGTGGAACTAATAGACATCTACAGAAATCTCCACCCCAGATCCACAGAATATACATTCTTCTCAGCACTGCATGGCACCTACTCTAGAATTGACCACATAATTGGAAGTAAATCAATCCTCAGCAAATGCAAAAGAACAGAAATCATAACAAACGGTCTCTCAGACCACAGTGCAATTAAATTAGAACTCAGAATTAAGAAACTAACTCAGGACTGCACAACTTCATGGAAACTGAACAACTGGCTCTTGAATATTGACTGGATAAACAATGAAATGAAGCCAGAAATAAAGATATTCTTCAAAACCAACGAGAATGAAGACACAATGTACCAGAATCTCTGGGACACATTTAAAGCAGTATCTAGAGGGAAACTTAACAGCAATAAATGCCCACATGAGAAGCGAGGAAAGATCTAAAATCGCCACTCTGTCAAAATTGAAAGAGCTAGAGGAGCAACATCAACCAACTCAAAAGCTAGCAGAAGACAAGAAATAACTAAGAGCAGAACTGAAGGAGATAGAGACACAAAATATCCTTCAAAAATCAATAAATCCATGAGCTGGTTTTTTGAAAAGATCAACAAAATAGACCGCTAGCCAGATTAATAGAAAAGGGAGAATAATCATATAGATACAATAAAAAACAATGAAGGGGATATCACCACTGACTCCACAGAAATACAAATTACAATCAGAGTTTACTACAAACAACTCTATGCACATAAACCAGTAAACCTGGAAGAAATGGATAAATTCCTTGACACTTGCACCCTCCCAAGCCTAAACCAGAAAGAAGTTGAAACCTTGAACAGACCAATAACAAAGGCTGAAGTTGAGGCAGCAATTAATAGCCCACCAACCAAAATAAGTCCAGGTTCAGATGGGTTCACAGGTTAATTCTACCAGACATACAAATAGGAGCTCGTACCATTCCTTCTGAAACTATTCCAAACAATCCAAAAAGAGGGAATCCTTCCCACATCATTTTATGAGACCAACATCATTCTGATACCAAAACCCAGCAGAGACTCAACAAAAAAAGAAAACTTCAGGCCAATATCCATTATGAATATAGATGCAAAAATCTTCAATAAAATACTGGCAAAGCGATTACAACAGCACATCAAAAAGCTTATCCATCACGATCAAGTAGGCTTCATTCTGGAGATGCAGGGCTGCTTCAATATACACAAATCTATAAACATAATCCACCACATAAATAGAACCAAAGACAAAAACCACATGATTATCTCAATAGCTGCAGAGAAGGCCTTTGACAGAATTCAACAGCCCTTTATGCTGAAAACTCTCAATAAACTAGGTATTGAAGGAACATATCTCAAAATAATAAAAGCTATTTATGACAAACCAATATCATACTGAATAGGCCAATATCATACTGAATGGGCAAAAACTGGAAGCATTCCCTTTGAAATCTGGCACTAGACAAGGATGCCCTCTGTCACCACTCCTATTCCGTATAGTATTGGAAGTTCTAGCCAGAGCAGTCAGGCAAGAAAAAGAAAGAAAGGGTATTCAATTAGGAAAGGAGGAAGTCAAATTGTCTCTATTTGTAGACGATATGATTGTATATTTAGAAGACTGTCATCTCAGCCCAAAATCTCCTTAAACTGTTAAGCAACTTCAGCAAAGTCTCAGGATACAAAATCAGTGTGCAGAAATCACAAGCATTCCTATACACCAATAACAGACTAACAGAGAGCCAAATCATGAGCAAACTCCCATTCACAATTGCTCCAATGAGGATAAAGTACCTAGGAATACAACTAACAAAGGATGTAAAGGACCTCTTTAAGGAGAACTACAAACCATTGCTCAAGGAAATAAGAGAGGACACAAACAGATGGGGAAACATTCCATGCTCATGGTTAGGAAGAATCAATATCGTGAAAATGGCCATACTTCCCAAAGTAATTTATAGATTCAGTGCTATCCTCATCAAGCTACCAATGACCTTCTTCACAGAACTGGAAAAAACCACCTTAAACTTCATATGGAACCAAAAGAGAGCCCACATAGCCAGGACAATCCTAAGCAGAAAGAACAAAGCTGGAGGCATCATGTTATCTGCTTTCAAACTAAACTACAAAGGTACAGTAATCAAAACAGCATGGTACTAGTACCAAAACAGAGATATAGACCAATGGATCAGAACAGAGGCCCTGGAGGCAATGGCACACAACTACAACCATCTAATCTTTGACAAACCTAACAAAAACAAGCAATGGGGAAAGGAGTCCCTGTTTAATAAATGGTGTTGGGAAAACTGGCCAACAGTGTGCAGAAAGTAGAAACTGGGCCCCTTCCTGACACCTTACACTAAAATTAACTCCAGATGGATTAACGAGTTAAACATATGACCAACACCATAAAAACCCTAGAAGTAAACCTAGGCAAAACCATTCAGGACACAAGCATAGGCAAGGACTTCATGACTAAAACACCGAAAGCACTGGCAACAAAAGCCAAAACAGACAAATGGGACCTAATTAAACTCCAGATCTTCTGCAGAGCAAAAGAAACAATCATTAGAGTGAACCGGCAACCAACAAAATGGGAAAAAATTATTGCAATCTACCCATCTGACAAAGGACTTATATCCAGAATCTACAAATCACTAAAACAGATTTACAAGAAAAAAACCCAAACAAACCCACTCAAAAGTGGGCGAAGGATATGAACAGACACTTTTCAAAAGAAGACATATACGAGGTCAACAAACATATGAAAAAATGCTCATTATCACTGGTCACTAGAGAAATGCAAAGCAAAACTACATTGAGATACCATCACATGCCAGTTAGAATGGCGATCATCAAAAAGTCTGGAGACAACAGATGCTGGAGAGGATGTGGAGAGATAGGAACACTTTTACACTGTTGGTGGAAGTGTAAACTAGTTCAACCATTGTGGAAGACAGTGTGGCACTTCCTCAAGTACCTAGAAATAGAAATTCCATTTGACCCAGCAATCCCATTACTGGGTATATACCCAAAGGATTATAAATCATTTTATTATAAAGACACATGCATACGTATGTTCATATGGGCATTGTTTACAATAGCAAAGACCTGGAACCAACCCAAATGCCCATCGATGATAGACTGGACAAGGAAAATGTGGCACATATACACCATGGAATACCACGCAGCCATAAAAAAAGGACATGGATGAATCTGGAAACCATCATTCTCAGCAGATTGACACAAGAACAGAAAATCAAGCACTGCATGTTCTCACTCATAGGCGGGTGTTGAAAAATGAGAACACATGAACACAGGGAGGGGAGCATTACACACTGGGGTCTGTTGATGGGGGGCCAAGGGAGGGACAGCAGGGTGGGTGGGGAGGTTGGGGAGGGATAACACGGGAGAAATGCCAGATGTAGGTGACGGGGGGATTGGAGGCAGGAAACCACATTGCCATGTGTGTACCTATGTAACAATCCTGCATGATCTGCCCATGTACCCCAGAACCTATAATACAATAAAAAATAAAAAGGAAAGAACGTATGCCTATTTGATACATATGCCTTAAATTCTGTTTTGTCATTGGTTTAGATTTATTCCTTTTAAACGAGAAAGGTGTATTTCATTTTATTGCAGTTAACTTTATTGCATGTCTCAGATCTTGTGAGTTTTTTGTTTGTTTACTTGCAAATTGAAGGTTGTGGCAACCTTTCATCAAGCAAGTCTCTTGGCACCATTTTTCCAAAGCATATGCTCATGTCGTGTCTGTCTGTCACATTTTGGTAATTCTTAAAAGATCTTAAACTTTGTCATTATTTATCTTTTATGGTGATCTGTGATGAGTAATCTTTGATGTTACTATTGTAGATGTTTTGGGGTGCCATATGCAGCACCCATATAAGACAGCAAACTTAACTGATAAATGTTCTAGGTGTTCCTACTGTTCCACCTACCAGCCATCCTCCTATCTCTCCCTTAGGCTTCCCTATTCTCTGAGACACAATAACATTAAAATTAGGCCGATTAATTACAGTGGCCTCCAGGTGTTCAAGTGAAAGAAGAGTGGTACGTCTCTCAGTTTAAGTCAAGAGCTGGAAATGATTAAGCTTAGTAAGGAAGACATAGTGAGCCAAGATAGGCTGAAAGCTAGGCTTCATGCACGTAACTGTTAGCCAAGTTATAAATGCAAAACAAAAGTTCTTGAAGGAAATTAAAAGTGCCACTCCAATGAACACATGAATAGTAAGAAAGTGAAACAGCCTTATTGTTGATATGAAGAAAGTTTTAGTGGTGTGGATAGAAGATCCAGCTAGCCACAATATTCCCTTAAGCTGTAGCCTAGACCAGAGCAAGGCCCTATCTCTCTTCCATTCTCTGAGGGCTAAGAGAGGGGAGGAAGCTGCAGCGGAAAAGTTTGAAACAAGCAGTTTGGTTCATGAGGTTTAAGGAAAGAAGTCATCTCTATAGCATAAAAGTACAAGATGAAACAGCAAGTCCTAGTGGAGAAGCTGCATCAAGTTAGCCAGAAGATCTAGCTAAGGTAATTGAAGAAGGTGGCTCCACTGAACAACAGATGTTTGCTGTAACTAAAATGGCCTTCTATTGGAAGAAGATCCCATCTAGGACTTTAATAGCTAGAGAGGAGAAGTCATTGCCTGGTTTCAAAGCCTCAAAAAGCAGGCTGGCACTTTGTTATGGGTAAATTCGGCTGGTGACTTAAAATTGAAGCCCTGCTCATTGACCATTCAGAAAAATCCTAGGGCCATTAAGAATTAAGCCAAGTGGGTGGGGAGGGATAATGTGGGGAGAAATGCCGGGTATAGGTGATGGGGCAATGGAGGCAGCAAACCACCTTGCCATGTATGTACCTGTGCAACAATCCTGCATGATCTGCACATGGACCCCAGATCCTAAAGTACAATTAAAAAAAACAAAAAGAATTAAGCCAAGTATACCCTACCTGTGCTCTATAAATTGAACAACAAAGCTTGGATGACAACACATCTGTTGACAGCATAGTTTAGTCAGAAAAAAAGATTCCTTTTGAAGTCCTACCACTCATTGACAGTGCGCATATGGTCACCCAAGAGCTCTGATGGAGACATACAAGGAGATTGATGATGTTTTCATGCAGATAACACAGCATCCATTCTGCAGTCCATGGATCAAGGAGTAATTTCGATTTTTCAAGTCTTATTATTTAAGAAATGCACCTTGTAAGGCTATTACTGCCATAGGTAGTAATTCCCCTGATCCATCTGGGCAAAGATTGAAAACTTTCTGGAAAGGATGCACTATTAAGAACATTCATGACTTATGGGAGGAGGTCAGAATATCAGCATTAAGAGGAGTTTGGAAGAAGTTGATTCCAGCCCTCATGGATGACTTTTAGGGGTTCACATTATCAGTGGAGGAAATAACTGCATATGTGGTGGAAACAAGAAGAGAAATAGAAAGGGAGCCTGAAGATAAGACTGAATTGCTACAGTCTCATGATAAAACTTGAATGGATAAGGAGTGGCTTCTTAGGGGTGAGCAAAGAATGTGGTTTCTTTTTTTTTTTTTAATCTTAATTTTTTAAAATACATGAACACAGGTGAAGAAAGTGGTTTCTTGAGATGGATTCTGCTAGTGAAGATGTGATTATTGTTGAAAAGACAACGAAAGATTTAGACTATTACATAAACTTACATAGTAAGTTTAGTAAAGCAGTAGCAGGGTTTGACAGAATTCACTTCAGTTTTGAAAGAGGTTCTACAGTTCTGCTGTGGGTAAAATGCTGTCAAACAGCATCGCATGCCACAGATAAATCTTTCATGAAAGGAAGAATCAAATGATGCAGCAAACTTCATTGTTGTCTTATTTTAAGAAATAACCACAGCCATGCCAGCCTTCAGCAACCACCACCCTGATTAGTAAGCAGCCATCATCAAGGCAGGAACTTCCACCAGCAAAAAGATTATGCCTCAACTTGCTGAAGGCTCAGATTATTGTTAACATTTTTTAGAAATAAGTTTTTTTTTTCTTCTTTGAGATAGGGACTCACTCTGTAGCCCAGGCTGGAGTGTAGTGGCATGATCATAGTTGACTACAGACTTGAACTCCTGAACTCAAGCAGTCCTTGCACTTCAGCCTCCTGAGTAACTGGGACTGTAGGCATGCACCACAACATCTAACTAATTGTTAAAGTTTTGTAAAGATAGGATCTTACTATGTTGCTTGGGCTGGTCTTGATACAGTTTTTTTTTTTTTTAATTTTTTGCCTGTGACACAGCCCCAGGAGATTCTGAGAACATGTGCCCCTCTTAAAGTATTTTTAAATTAAGGTATGTACATTATCTGTTTTAGACATAATGCTATTGCACATTTAATAGACTACAGTATAGTATAAACACAACTTTTTATGCATTACAAACAATATTTGTGTGTCTCGCTTTATTGCAACATTCGCTTTATTTCAGTGGTCTGGAACTGAACCCACAGTATCTCTGAGGTATGCCTGTATGTAGTTGTATTTCGTATCTAATCTATGAATCGGTCTTTGAATAGATGAATTTTATTTGTTTATATTTATTATTACTGGAATGTTTGGACTTACTTTTTCTATCTTATTTTGTGGTTTTCATTTGCCATATTATTCCCTTTTCCCATATTTTGTTTTCTTCGCTTTTTCCCTGTCAGTGGTTTGCACGATCTGTAATCTATTTCTCTTTGTGTTGGTGTCCACCTTTAATCAGACAGTATCCATATTATTTCTCCTACCCTGCAGATAAGAAGCAGTTTGCTTTTACTTCTTTTTTGGTTAATAACATTCTTAATTGCTTGTGTTTGTCTGGATAAATACTTTTTACTTAATTTTATGAATTTCTTGGTCTCCCTGTCCTTTTCTTGGATTATTTTTATTTTGCTTCGTTTTGTTTGTAACCCTTTCAGAGGATTTGCGAAAAATTCAAGTACTTATATGTCTAAAAATGTCTTCAAATTTGAATGATAGTTTGGCTGGATATAGAAATATATATTCAAAGTCATTTTTCTCCCAACTTTGAAGATATGTTTTCACAGATATTTTTCCGTCATCTTTTTGCTTTTAAAGTTGTCAGTGAGAAGTCTGGTGCAAGACTAATTTTATTTCTAGAACTACATTTCATTGATTCTGTGGAGCATATTTTGTTTTTTATATTTTAACACTTCTGAAAGTGCTTCATTAAGCAGGTTTTCTTCAGTGCTGCTGCTTCTGTTTGATGAACTTGGTTCCTGTCTTTCATCCTACTCATTTTTCGTACTTTGGGATGTTAGTTGTTTGTTCATCTTTGTTTTTGAGATTCCCAGATACCTTGTCTGTGAATATGATGTCTGAGTACTCTAGTAGATATTGGAGAGGAGCAGGGTCATACAGCTAACTGGGAGGTCCTGCTATCTGGTCTTACTATTTGTTAGGTTATTAATATACCTCTTGGACACCATCCCTCTCTCTCAGTTCCTAATGTCCACAATAGAGAGGAACATACTCAACTTGATAAAGAGAATCTACAAAAAACCTAGAACACATGTCTGCTTGGGCATTCTTGGAACACATATCTGCTTGGACATGCTTGGTGCTTGTGTAGGATTATGAGGTAGGAAATAAGTCCTCAGTTAATCCTTCTAATGATTGTCTGGGTGCAGTTCTTTCCTGTTTCCACTGTGCATCACCTAGAAAGGAGCACACAGAAGGCTCCCCCCTTCCCCCAGCTGCATTTCGGGGCTCTAGTTTTCTCTTTCGGTCTGATCCTACTTGCCTTCTACCGTTTTTGTCATATCTAGGTATTTGGGAGGAGGAAAGGTAGCTAGATCATGCTCAGGCACTATTGATTCAGTCAGATCTATGGGCTTTCAAGAATGTATATTAATTTGATTTCACAGAGTTAGAAAGGATGGGGGGAAAAGGATCTGTGTGAAAAATCCTGGAACCTCTCATTGCTGTGTCTGAAATTCCTGTAGTAGGGAATGCAGTGCAGTGGTGTACAGTGTGGCTAACTCATTGCTGCTTGTCATATCAGTTTACCCAGTAGAAGAACAGACAAGGCAATGAACTTGTGGCTGCTGGGCTAAGACAGGTATAATGCCTTTGCTCTGAGTGATCAGGCTCTGCTGAACTGATGGATGCGTGGCTGCTTGTCCTGTGGGGTGGCCTGCTTGTAGTGAGGCTCCAAGTGAATTTCTTGGTAAGTAAAGGTTTTGTCAGAGCAGCATTAGGAAAGAACTTACTAAAAAAATGATACTTTAAAAATGTCTTCATTATAGAAACTCTAAAATGGGAAAATTGTTTCTTGAATCACAGATTCACAATTTTTTAATAGTTGTAAAACCCTGACATTATTTGTGACTTTTTTTCTACTTTCCTAAAAATCCTTATTTTCAAGTTAAAATGCATTGAAGTATTGAAAACTTTGTCATCTCACCTAAGGTTTGGAGTCTTCTAGGATGTTACAGCTCTGGATCCCAAAAGTCCTTATTTTAGGTGTTTCCTAGTTGATAGACTATTTCAAAGATGAAATATTTAGTCTCTGCATTAATTCTTACTACCAGTTATGCAGTATCAATGAAAGCTGAGTTACTTGAAACATGGCTCCATATGGATACAGTGCAGATGTTTGGATTTAGATTTAGTCTTGAATATAAACAAAAAGCCTGTATACACACTGTACAGTATTTCTCATTTGCAGTTCAGCATTTAATGGAAATTGTTTAGAGTCGTGGGATGTGTCCTCACACATATTGGTGTACAAAAAACTAGAGGTCTTTTTAAAAAAAATCTATATTTTGTTCTACATTAAAATATTACTCTTTGCCTGCTCTAAGTAAACAAGGAATAAGAGAGGAGCATCCTCAACTTTATAGAGAGAATCTACAAAAAACCTACAGGTAACATCCTACTTAATGGTGAAAGACTGAATGCTTTTGTTCTATGTTGAGAAACAAGGCAAGGATATACACATATCACTTTTACTCAGCATAGTACTGAAAGTTATACAAAGATAGGGAAAGAAGAAATAAAACTGTCTCTGCTTTCAGATGTTGTGAATGTCTACATAGACAATCTCATGGAATCTGCAGAAAAATTCCTAGAACTAAAATGAATTCTGCAAGATCACAGGATATAAGATCAATATAAAATCAACTGCATTTCTATAATCCTGATAATGAACATGTAGAGACCAAAATTTAAAATCATGCCAAAGAAAGTGAAATACCTAGGTACATATCTAACAAAACACCTCTAACAAAAAAAATATTAGATAGAAATTAAAGAAGGCCTAAATAAATGGAGAGACATATGTTCATGTATTGGGATACAACATAGTATAGATGCCAGTCTTCCCCAAATAGATCTATAAGTTTAACATAATTTCTGTCAAAACTCTGCAAGGGTTTTATAGGCATAGACAACATTATTCTAAAATTTTTATGGAAAGGCAAAGAACCTAGAATAACTAAAACAATTATGAAAAGAATAACAGAAATCACTACTGCAAACCCTCTGGAAAATAGTTTGACAGTTTCTTATAAAACTAAATATGCTTTTAGCATATAATCCTGCAATTGCATTCCTGAGTGTCTGTCCCAGAGAAATGAATACCTGCATTCACAAAAATCTGTACGTGGATGTTCATAGTAGTTTTATTTATAATAGCCATGAACTGGAAATAGCCCAGGTGTTATCCTTCAACATGTTAATTGTTATACTGTGGTGTATTCATACCATGGAATACTGTGCAGCAATAAAAAGGAATAAACTGTTGATAACAACAACTTGGATGGATCTCAAGGGTCAAAAACAATCACTCATCTCAGTTTACATGGTATATAGTTCCATTTATAAAATTCTCTTACGATAACAAAACCATAAAAATGGACAGTAGATTGGTGGCAGAATTAGAGAAGGTGGTGGGTGGTGTGCCTGTAAGATAGCATGAAGGAGCCTTGTGGTGATGGAAGACTTCTGTGTCTGGTAGTTGTATAAATCTCCACATGTGATAAAATTTCATAGAAACTACACACAAATGATTGTGAAATGATGAAATCTGAATAAGCTCTAGACTACCAATGTCAGTTTCCTGGTTTTGATATTTTACTGTATTTTAGCATGATGCTACTGTTGGGGGAAAATGGTAAGTTCCATTCCTCACATGAAACTTACCTATCCATTTGCTTTTTGGTCATTCTTGTGAATCTATAATTATTTAAAAATGAAAAGTTGAATATAGATATATATTATTCAGTACCTGGAAGGCGAGTATCCCATTGTGGATGTTTTTGATTTACTGAGTAGTGTGGTTTTAATTTTTAGCAGTAATTACTGATGATGGTCTGGGAATGAAGGTTAATATAGAAACACACTATATTTTGCAGTGTTCAAATGCATGCTAACAAATATCAGTCTTATGCTGGTATTTTTCATTTAAATAAATAAAAATATATAAAATCAGATAATGAGCCAAAAATTATCTCCACTAGGTGAGAGCATTTACCCCTCACCATGTTAAAAGTGTGTACTTGTATTTTAGAGCAGTGGTTCTTAACTTTTTCTGATTCATAATGTCTTAAAGTCTTCCATGATGAAGAAGGATATAGACATATCTTAGAATTGTGTTCTTAAGCATCTTTAATTCTTTATTTGGCCTAACTTACTACATGTAAAGAACATTTTTAAATCCAGTATGCATTTAAATATTGCTATCTCTGGTCTATCTGAAATGAATTGCATTGCCTTGTGAAAAGGTAAATTAATAAAATATAAATTGAGACATTCTTTATAGCGATTAACGTACTGCTTCTTATCATTTGTATAATGCCAGTTTTTGGAAATCTTGACATAGTCAAGCCAAGAGTTGTACTTAAGACTGTCGTTTCTTTCTGTCTACCCTGGTCTGTGATAAAAGAGTTTCTCAGTAGACTTTTTCCTTTAAAAGGTTATTTTAGAGAATTTTGGAAATGGGTGGCCACCAAAAGAATTATGATTGTAGCTTTATGTATAATGTTAATATGTTTAAATATTTTTTAAAAGATCACTGCTGCTTGTAAGAAAGTAAAGCCTATGTAAGCCGTAAAACCTTTGGATTGAACTTTGAACTATTTCAGAAGGACGTAAACAAAGCCAGGCCTGGTCTAGCCCCAGCTACTCAAAAGGCAGGCTGAGGCAGGAGGATCGCTTGAGCCTAGGAGTTCAAGTCCAGCCTGGGTAACATAGTGAGACTCCATCTCTTTAAAAAAGGGCATAAATAAAATCAGAAAATTTATCTTTGGTTTATAAATATCTGCAATTAGAGCTTTGTGTGGTGGCATACACCTATAGTCCCAGCTACTCAGGAGGAACACTACTTGAGCTCAGGAGTTCTAGGCTGTAGTGTATTATGCCAGTCAGGTGTCTGTACTGAGTTGGACATTAATATGGTAACCTCTCGGGAGCCACGGTACCACTCGGTTGCCTAAGGAGGGATGAACTGACCCAGTTCAGAAATGGAGCAGGTTAAAACTCCTGTGTTGATCAGTAGTGGGATAGTGCCTGCAGATAGCCACTGCACTCCAAGCCTGGGCAAGGAGGTGAGGCCCCATCTCTTAAAAAAAAAAATCTTCAATTGTAAGTTATATCAGGAATTGATAACACCTTTTATTTCAGATTCCAGAATTCCAGAGATGCTATTAATGTATTTAGTTTTACAGTACTTCGCAAGTAGCACCAAATTTGAATGTGTCATTTCATTTCCCATTTTAAGTTATTGTTTATTAGAAACAAATGTTCTAGTAACGTTTCGGTTTTTCAGAGGACCTTCTCTTCCCAGAGGCAGAATTTGTTTAACTTTTATATTACTTTTGTACTGTTTACCATTTGGATATACAGGCCTAATGAGTTCTAGATTAGAAGACATTAGGCTTGTGTTGCACAGGGACTACTCCCGACTGTGGAGTTTGGGATTATCTATTTTAAAGGAATGATTTCTGCCTCTTCTATGGATAGGGAAAGAAGTTTGATCTACTTTAAAGTAGGACTTCAGTAAGTTTTATTAAAAATAATACCTGCCTGGATAAGTGTGCCCAGCATGAACTGCATTGCAGGCTGGGGCCCAGGCATAGTCACTAGTGTGATATTAAACTGTAAAGAAATGAACAACTTATCCATAGAAATGTAGCACACACCTTCTATAACCCAGCTGCCAAATGAAATGTCATGTACTCTGAAAGATACTTTATATATCTATAATGTTACACTTGTCATATAAAACCAGAAGGAAAAAATGAAAATCTTGTTCTAAGCTTCCTGAAATTTCACACACCTGTAAGTAACAAATATTTCTGAAATCACAATTAAAAATTGATCTGGCATAAACTCTCTGTAAATAAAAAGACTTTATTTAGAATTAGTAAAGATTCTTGAGCATGAAATGTTTATGGGAGGTAGTCTATATGCACCATGTAGGTGGGTTTTTCAGTCATTTAAAAGTGTTTTAGAGGCCTGAGAAATATGATAGAAATCATTTATGTATTTTTATTTTCCCAACAGCATTTTTAGCTGTGGTGCTTTTTGTTCTTACTGTGCTATAAGGCTCAGATCAAATGAAGTATATGTTGATACTATTTTGAAATGTATAATTTATTCTGCTGTAATAGTGGTAGGGTAAGATTTAAACTGGTGGCTGTCAGTGGTCACCATCCATCAATTTCACCTGGGGCAGATTTTAAAAAATACCTGTGTTGCTTCGGCCCCACTCCCAGAGATTGTGATACAGATTGACTTGGTTTAAGCTCACATTTAGAAGCTTCCATAGGATTCTAATATGTATCCAGCCTTGTCTACTGTTGACTTTAACCCATAGAATCAAATATTTTTAGATATTAATGGAAAAAGATATTTTCAACATTTTAAATTCTGATGTTCTTTAAAAATTGTTTTTAACTTCTTTAATTTCAAAGAGTAAATGGGACTATTTCTTTTTTGATGTTGATAATTGGAGTTTAATTTTTTTTTCTTCCCTGCTTCCCATTTTTAATCACATTCTCTGCTCATGTAGGGGTAAGTGAAAACCACATTTTAGACTCCTTGAAAATTTTTTTTGATGTGTGTCCTCAGAACCAGTGTCTGGAACTTCAAGCTAGACACTCCCTTGGGGACTCCTCTGCATTGATTGCTTGTCCTTTCCTCTCCTCTGAGGACCCCAGAGGAGACTGTCCTGCCTGCTTCCTTTCCACTGCCATCTCCTGGAGCTTCTGATTAGTGCCCCTGGTCCTCTGCAGGTCAGATTGCCTCACTGCCTCATTCCAACTCATTTTCTTGGGTACATAGCACCTTTGCAGTTTCCTAAGGGCTCTTAATGCTTTTAACTAGAAGGGGATTTTTTGTTTGTTTGTTTGTTTGTTTGTTTTAAATGGGCCCTTAGTGCCTCCTATTACCTTCCTCTAAAATTCTGTGTAGAATGACAAACGTGTGCACAATTGATTATTGTAAGTTCTAGTAACTGAACAAAAACCAAATCTAATATTGATAAAAATTTCAAAGCAGAACTCAGGCACTGAGTCTGGGTATTTTGTGTGAGCGTGGTAATGGGGCTGACTGACATGAGTGTGTGTTTTTTAGAAAGACAGCCAGAGAAAGGAGGGATTTTTAGAAGCAGGTTTTCTTTCTTTTGTTTCTTCTACCACAGTTCTCTGATGTGGAAAGTTCCAGATGAGAGGAGGATCTGTGGTTTGGGCAAGAGTAAGTCGAGAATTGCAGTGGGGAGCAGCTGTAAGGAGAGAATTCTTGGGTCAGCAGACTGAGGTGGCAGTTTCAGGTAACCCCTACTCATAAGGAAAACAGTGTTTTACTCTTGGTATAATTTAAGTTGGACCATGTCATTCCTCTGCTGAAAACTTATTTAGAGACCTTCCATTTCACTCTGAATCAAAACCAGCATCCTCACCTTGGCCAACACAGCCCAAAAGATTGGCATCCCATTTATTCCCAGACTTCCCTCTCACTACCTTCCCAGTTGCTCCCTTAGCTCTAGCCACACCGCCTCCTTGCTGTTAGGCACACTCCAGGCCCGGTCCTGCCCCAGAGCCATCTGCTTCCTCTGCTTAGACCACTCTTGCCCCCATGTCATGCCTCAACGAGGCCTCAGCTTCCTCCCAGGAGGTGTAGGGCCCTAGCACTGCCTATTCTCCGTCCCCACTTCACTTGCATCTCTGGGCTCTGTTACCTCCATTTGTGAAATGGGGTTCATAGTTCCTGCCTTTAGGATTGTTGAGGGGATTAGATGAATGAATACATGTAAAGTACTTAGCATAACACCAGACACAAAATGAGCCTTCAGTCATCGGGTGTTACTGTCTCAGTGCTGCTGCTTTGGGAAACATCACAGAATGCTTTATGTTTCTATGATGTTGCTGCTGTGGTCCCAGAAAGACCCTTAACATTAGATCCTGGCCTCATTTTCCTTTACTGCCTCTTTTTCAATGTGGGAGGAAGAGCAGCTGAAGTGCCCTTGTTCCCTTTGTAAATTTGTCCTCAGGGGAATTTCTGAAATGTTGGCTGCCGTGGGAAAATGGGGAGGAAGGGCAGGCCTAGGACCTTTGCTCTTGTGTTTTTCTCATATGTTGTTTTTAGTTGTATTTAGCTTTCAGAGTGTTAGGTTATTTATATTTAGGGAATAAGTTAAATTCTAAAGTAGGGATTTTTCTTTCTTTTTTAAAATGTTAGATAAAGTCTTGGTGTCTATTTGATAGCAGGTTAGTTTCTTAGAATTTCAGAAGCACTTTTCAAACCACTCAAAACAGTAGCTATTAGTACAGAAATACATATGGAAACTGAAACAACTTACATTCACAGGTCATAACATAGGAAACCTTTAGGGAGTTTGAAGTATTAAATTTTCTTTCTTTTTTTTTTTTAAAGCTTTTTGAGGTAAGAAATGTACGCCTGTTGAAGAAAGATAAGTTTGCAAAACACAAAATCAGCAGTTAGAGCAAACACGATAAATTTGGAATCCTGTTATTTGCATTACATATTGCTGAACAGACTGAACTCTAAAAGTTATTTTAGTGTTTTAAAATATACTGAAGAATCGAGCCGGGCATGGTGCCTCACACCTTTAATCCCAGCACTTTGGGAGGCCAAGGCTGGTGGATCACATGAAGCCAGGAGTTCAAGATCAGCCTGACCAACCAGATGAAACCCTGTCTCTACTAAAAATACAAAAATTAGCCGGCCATGGTGGCATGTGCCTGTACTGCCAGCTACTGGGGAGACTGAGGCAGGAGAATCGCTTGAACCTGGGAGGCAGAGGTTGCAGTGAGCTGACATCCTGCCACTGCACTCCAGCCTGGGCGGCAAAGGGAGACTCTGTCTCAAAAAAAAAAAAAAAAAAGAATTGGTGTGTTTGTTTACACTCAGGCTGCTGTGCTTGATCACTCTCTTGTGCTCACTGAGAGAGGCCAGGTGAGACTAGTGACCGGTCTCAGTTCCTGGGGAATCCCTGTCCTGGCACATCAAGAAGTTGCATGTGGTGTTGATCTATTAACCTTATAGAAGTGTAATAAATTATTTCCATTGTAGTATAAACAGTGCCTAATTTGATACTTTTAAATTTTAATTTAGGATTATTTTAAACTCTGAAAACCAATAAAAAAAATTGTAGGTTTTCAGTATTTGTAATACTGTGTCTGGTGAGTAGGAGAACAAGACCTTTTAGAGTGAGATCCTCTTTATAGAGATACCTAAATCTTGGCACCTTGGATGCAGCCAGGCACAGAATAGGCATACTATTTTGCTGGATAAAAATAAAAGGGGGCTGTGGATGGCTAAAAAAGGAAGATGATGAAGTTGGGGGAACACATGCCCTGACTGCCCTTTCTCTTTGGAATTGGATGGGCGATGCCAAGTCTGCCTCACTCCAGATGGCTCACCTGTCCCCTTGCTCAATAGTAAGGTCCTTGAGAGAGGGGACTGTGTGTTTGTTTATATTTTGTCAATGTCCTATCACCTAGCAAACATGACCAGCTCTTAATGTTTATTTAGATTAATAAATGTTACAGAGATAAACCAAGGAAATGAGTACATTAATTGTGGTCACCCTCTGTGGCTCTTCCTGATCTCTTTGCTCATGTCATAATTCCTTTCCCTTGCCTTGTATATGTCATATTTAATGAGTCCTACACTCTTAGAGGACCCAGTGAAAGCTGTGGTTCCTGTCTTCAGAAAGATACATACATTTTGGGCTGGTTTCAAAGGTGTTTATTGACCACTGTGAAGCCCTTTCTTTGATCTGATCTTGCAAGTTTATGAGGTTTAGTAAAAAGTGGACGTATAACTATTTGGATGAACACAAACAGTTTTGAAATAAACTTTGGAACATAAAATAGAAGTGTAAAATAGTGTTCTTATTTTTGTACCTTTGGATACTTGATTCATTCATTGTTGTTTTATGTACTAGATCTCCCATTTTCCCTGTTGTAAATTTCATAGATATGACTTGAGTAGGAGATTGCAAAGGAAAATTGGAGATAAGGTTATAGATGGGGCTGTTTCCAGAGGAGACACCAAGTCATTGGATACCATATTCTTTTTCTTTCCTTAAGTCAAATAGACTGTAGATGTTTGGTATATTTTATATGATTTTCTTAAAAACCCATTTTGTATTATTAACAGAGTTTATATACATCAACTCTTCACTGACATTTGGAGGCCCTTGTTAAAGTTTAAAAGATACTTAACATGGATCGGGAGCTCCAGTAGATGGAAGGAGCCCCTCAGATGGTGTGACTGTGATTCATCACCATGTTCCAGGTTGTGATTCTCAGTTTTGTATTCAGTAGTGGTTAGTTTCCAGAGGACTGAAACTGGTTTAACGAAGTGTCTTGTGTATACACTAATGTATATACTAGAATACCAATCAGTTGATTTACAGTGAGACATATTAAATATTTGTCAACAGCAAGCTTGTATTCTTGTATCAGAGTAGCTGGGGTTTTTTTTCCCCCAAATTTTACCTATTTTCAGAGTTTTAATAAGATATTTTACCAAAAAAAGCCTGTTTCATTAGTGTATAACATAAGTTTATTAGGTTTGATCATTTTTAGGAACATTCGTGATCCGTTGAAACTCCTGAGGTCACACTTTAAGATTCTTATATGGATTTTTGCTTTAGTTCTAGAAAGGGCTCTTCATGACTTTGAATTTTAGCTCATGTATTCCTGTTACTCCCAAAGCTTTACAAACATAATTTTTTCAAGTTTTTTTTTTTTAAGTTATTATAGCAGAATTTTCATTTGGCTGAAACCCATTATATTCCACCTGGAGGCAAAACATTCCCTTGGTTTTAGATTAGTTCTAGTTTTGTACTCAGTTGTCAGTTTGTCAGGTGAGATACCTTGCTCTACCCCATACAAGGCTGTATTATCGATATCAGTAAACAACTTGATAAGAATTTCTTGGATTTACCATCTAGCTTCAGTATCAAAATGAATTTATTAATTAGTAGAGGCAAGAATAGAACTTGAGTGTCCCCTGACTTTATAACCTTGGAGTCTTCCTGCTGTTGTCAGGGGGAGTAAATGGAGCAGCTTTTCATATGGTAAGGAGGCTTTCCAAAATTGTTTTTGTGTTACTTTATGTATGATCTTCAGAATCCTTAGCTATCCATGAATGTTATTAATTAGAGGAACTGTTGATCACTTACCAGTTCTTGAGTGGTCCTAAACACGTCAGAGCACTGGGAAGCAAGCAAATAAAGACTCCTGGTAGATGAAATGGACTGTTCTAAGTCCATGTACAAAGCTCATGTATTTTGCTTGTAGCTATCATTCAGGGTCTCACTCAGACCCTTACTTCGTTAATTTTACGTAAAATTCTACTAGGTTCAGTAAATTTGTATTTCCAGCTGTCAGCTGATAGGTAACATAGGGACGTCCTAAAGTCAGGTGCCCTGATTGATAGCAGCAAGATGAGAAAGAATCATGAAATCGTAATCGAAAACTTAAAACACATGGAGTGGACCTCTCCTTGCTACCTGGAGTCGAAGTGTTTAACAGTGCTTATGGGCACTTCTGGAGGTAAGGTGAGGCACCTGCTTGACATGGAAGCAGCTCTAAAAGGAGAATCTTTGATGGAAGATAAGATGGAGGCGTCTTTTAAAGCCAGATGGTTGTTACTTTCTGTGGGAGTGAATGAACAGAGGTGAATTTTAGCAAGGCCCAGGACACAAAGTGCAGTGACGCTGTCTCACATATAGGTTGTCCCCCAGCACAGTGCCTGGTAAATAGTGCTGCTGCACATTTGTTTAATATACATATCAGTGTCTGCTTTGTGGCTTAGAGACTGATGCCCCCATGGGCACCTCTGTATCTTACTTAGCATGGTTATTCGCTGGTCGTTCTGAGTGGTACAGAAAAAAGAACAGTGTCAATTTTAAATTCGTCCATTATTAGACAACATAAGAGGAATTATCAGTAAATTGACTGGAAAAATTCAACATTTGGAGAAGAAATGATTGATTCCTACGTATGCCATATGTCAAAATAAATTCCAGAGGAATGATTTGTATATGAATAATTAATAAAATAGTGAATATTTATACGATCTTGGCCTTTCTAAGCAAGAGTCATAAGGAAAAGAGTAATAGCTTTGATTATAGTTTATGGATGTGGTACACGTATTTGAAACAAAATTATAATGCAAACAAATTGAGACAATATCTGTAATATAGGAAATGGTTACTATTCTTAATGTATAAAAGAGTTCTTACAAATCAATGACAAACTCCACTACAGACAAATGAAAAGAAAACTTACTAAATAAGTTCTATAACTAGCCAGTAGAAGAAGAAAAAGTTTAACCTTGCAAATAATTAGAGTATTCAGGACTTAGTAGAAAGGCTACTGATAAAGACTGTGTTGGCAAAGGGTAGTTAGGTAGATCAGTGAAATAGAATAAAAATCCATAAATAAACCTACACATATGTGATCAGTTGATTTTCAGCAAAGCAATTCAATGGAGAAAGGGCAGTTTTTCAGCAATTCTATGGCAACAGTTGGATGTCCATATGCAATAAAATGAACCTTGATCAGTACCTCATGTCATTTGTAAAAACTCAATCTGTGTCATAGACCTAAATGTAAAACGTAAAACTATAAAATTTCTAGAAGAAAATATATGGGATCTTTGCAACCCTAGCCTAGGCAAATATATTTTGGTACACTACCAAGAGCATAATCCAAAAAAGAAAAATTTGGTAAACTGGATTTTTTCAAAATTACCTCCTGCTCCTTGAAAGATACCATTAAGCCACAGACTGGAAGATACTTGCAAATCATATATCTGATAAAGAGCTTGTTTACAGAATGTATATATATATTTTAAAGACTCTCAAAGTTTAATAACTAAAAGGCAGCCCAATTTAAAAATGGGCAAAAATTTTTTATACTAATAATTGACCAAAAAAGACATAACATGGCAGATAAACACACGTAGATGTTCCACACCATTAGTTATTATGGAAATGCAAATTAAAACCACACCTATTAGAATAGCTAAAATTTTAAAAACTGACAATACCTTTGGAGTTTGAGACGGATCACAAGGTCAAGAGATCAAGACCATCCTGGCCAACATGGTGAAACCCTGTCTCTACTAAAACTACAAAAATTAGCTGGGCTTGGTGGCGCATACCTGTAGTCCCAGCTACTCGGGAGGCTGAGGCAGGAGAATTGCTTGAACCCAGGAGGCGGAGGTTGCAGTGAGCCAAGATCCCGCCACTGCACTCCAAACTGGCGCCTGGTGACAGAACAAGACTCTCTCAAAAAAATAAAAATAAAATAAATAAATAAATAAATAAATAAACTGACAGTACCAAGATCTGGCAAGGTGCGAACTGAGCAGCTGAAATGCTTGCACATTTCTGGTAGGAATGTAAAATTGTATAACCAGTTAGAAAAGTCACTTTCCACTTTCCTAAAAATATAAACCATAAGTTTATCCAGCAGTGACCCGGCATACTCACTCCTAGGCATTTACTCAAGAGAAATGAGAATTTATGTTTACACAAAAGCCTGTACACACTTTTTATGACTTTATTCATAACTGTCCCAAATTGAAATACATTGTGGAACGTCTACACAATGGAATACTGCTCAGCAGTGAAAAATGGTGACCTGTTGATGTGTACAACAACATGAGTGAATCTCAAAAGCATTATTGAAAAACACCAAATTGCAAAGACTGTATACTCTGACTCCATTTCTTGGCAAAACTTACAAGGATGTAGAACAGCTGTGGTTGGCAGGGGCTGGGCTTGGGGAGGGGTTGACTATAAAGAGGCACAAAGGAAATTTGGGGGTAATATAGCTGCTCTACATCTTTTTAAAATATATTTTCTTGCACTTTAGGTTCTGGGGTACCTGTGCAAAACATGCAGGATTGTTGCACAGGTACATACATGGCAATGTGGTTTGCTGCCTCTATCCCCCATCACCTGTATCTGGCATTTCTCCCCATGTTATCCCTCCCCAACCTCCCTACCCCATGCTGTCCCTCCCCTATTCCCCCACAACAGACCCCAGTGTGTGATGTTCCCCTCGCTGTGTTCATGTGTTCTCATTGTTCAATACCTGCCTATGAATGGGAACATGTGGTGTTTGATTTTCTGTTCTTGTGTCAGTTTGCTGAGAATGATGGTTTCCAGCTTCATCCATGCCCCTACAAAGGACACGAACTCATCATTTTTTATGGCTGCATCATGGTGTATATATGCCACAATTTCCTTGTCCAGTCTATCATCAGTCGGCATTTGGGTTGGTTCCAGGTCTTTACTATTGTAAACAGTGCTGCAATGAACATACATCTGCATGTGTATTTATAATAGAATGATTTATAATCCTTTGGGTATATACCCAGTAATGGGATTGCTGGGTCAAATGGAATTTCTATTGCTAGGTCCTTGAGGAAGCGCCACACTGTCTTCCAAAATGGTTGAACTAATTTACACTCCCAACAGTGTAAAAGTGTTCCTTTTTCTCCACATCTTTTCCAGCATCTGTCTCCAGATTTTTTAATGATCACCATTCTGTCAATGTGGTTTTGATTTTCATTTCTCTAATGACCAATAATGATGAGCATTTTATCATTTTTGTTGGCCTCATAAATGTCTTCTTTTCAAAAGTGTCTGTTCATGTCCTTTGTCCACTTTTGGATGGGTTTGTTTGTTTTTTTCTTGTAAATCTATTTTGGTTCTTTGTAGATTCTGCGTATTAGCCCTTTCTCAGATGAGTAGACTGCAAAAATTTTTTCCCATTCTTTTGATTGCCAGTTCATGCTAATGATTGTTTCTTTTGCTGTATGGAAGCTCTGGAGTTTAATTAGGTCCCATTTGTCTATTTTGGCTTTTGTTGCCAGTGCTTTTGGTGTTTTAGTCATGAAGTTCTTGCCTATGCCTATGTCCTGAATGGTTTTGCCTAGGTTTTCTTCTAGGATTTTATGGTGTTAGGTCTTATGTTTAAGTCTTTAATCCATCTGGAGTTAATTTTAATGTAAGGTGTCAGGGGTCCAATTTCTGCTTTCTGCACATGACTAGCCAGTTTTCCCAACATGATTTATCAAACAGGGAATCCTTTCCCCATTGTTTGTTTTTGTCAGGTTTGTCAAAGATCAGTTGGTTGTATATGTGTGGTGTTGCCTCCAAGGCGTCTGTTCTGTTCCATTCGTCTCTATCTCTGCTTTGGTACCAGTACCATGCCGTTTGATTACTGTAGCCTTGCAGTATAGTTTGAAGTCAGGTAGGGTGATGCCTCCAGCTTTGTTATTTTTGCTTAGAATTGTCTTGGCTATGCAGGGTCTCTTTTGGTTCCATATGAAGTTTAAGGTGGGTTTTTTCCAGTTCTGTGAAGAGGGTCATAGGTAGCTTGATGGGTATAGCATTGAATCTATAAATTACTTTGGGAAGTATAGCCATTGTCACAGCATTGATTCTTCCTAACCATGAGCATGGAATATTATTCTGTCTGTTTATGTCCTCTCTTATTTCCTTGAGCAGTGGTTTGTAGTTCTCCTTAAAGAGGTCCTTTACATCCTTTGTTAGTTGTATTCCTAGGTATTTTATTCTCTTTGTAGCAATTGTGAATGGGAGTTTGTTCATGATTTGGCTCTCTGTTAGTCTGTTATTGGTGTATAGGAATGCTTGTGATTTCTGTATGTGGATTTTGTATCCTGAGCCTTTGCTGAAGTTGCTTGTCAGTTTCAGGAGATTTTGGGCTGAGATGATGGGGTCTTCTAAATATACGTCATGTCATCTGCAAATAGAGACAATTTGACTTCCTCCTTTCCTAATTGATTACCCTTTATTTCTTTTTCTTGCCCAATTGCTCTGGCTAGAACTTCCAGTACTATATGGAATAGGAATGGTGACAGAGGGCATCCTTGTCTAGTGCCAGATTTCAAAGGGAATGCTTCCAGTTTTTGCCCATTTAGTATGATATTGGTGTGGGTTTGTCATAAATATCTTTTATTATTTTGAGATATGTTCCTTCGATACCTAGTTTATTGAGAGTTTTCAGCATAAAGGGCTGTTGAATTCTGTCAAAGGCCTTCTCTGCATCTATTGAGATAATCATGTGGTTTTTGTCTTTGGTTCTGTTTATGTGGTGAATTACATTTATAGACTTGGTATGTTGAACAAGCCTTGCATCCCCCGGACGAACCCTGCTTGATGGTGATGGATAAGCTTTTTGATGTGCTGTTACAATCAGTTTGCCAGTATTTTATTGAAGATTTTTGCATCTATGTTCATAATGGATATTGGCCTGAAGTTTTCTTTTCTTGTTGAGTCTCTGTCAGGTTTTGGTATCAGGATGATGTTGGTCTCATAAAATGATTTAGGAAGGATTCCATCTTTTTGGATTGTTTGGAATAGTTTCAGAAGGAATGGTACCAGCTCCTCTTTGTATGTCTGGTAGAATTCGGCCATGAACCCATCTGGACCTGGGCTGTTTTTGGTTGGTAGGATAAATTCCTGCCTCAACTTCAGCCCTTGTTATTGGTCTATTCAGAGTTTTGACTTCTTCCTGGTTTAGGCTTAGGGGGTGCAAGTGTCCAAGACTTCATCCATTTCTTCCAGGTTTACTGGTTTGTGTGCATAGAGTTGTTTGTAGTAATCTTTGATGGTGGTTTGTATTTCTGTGGAATCTGTGGTGATGTCCCCTTTATTGTTTTTTATTGCATCTATTTGATTCTTCTCTCTTTTCTATTAATCTGGCTAGTGGTCTATTTTGTTGACCTTTTCAAAAAAGCAGCTCCTGGATTTATTGATTTTTTTTAAGGGTTTTTTTGTGTCTTTATCTCCTTCAGTTCTGCTTTGATCTTAGTTATTTCTTGTCTTCTGCTACTTTTTGTATTTTTTTTGATCTTACTCCTCTAGGTCTTTCAATTTTGATGATAGGGTGTCGTTTTTCATCTTTCCTTGCTTCTCATATGGGCATTTATTGCTACAAGTTTTCATCTAGACACTGTTTTAAATGCATCCCAGAGATTCTGGTACATTGTGTCTTTGTTCTTGTTGGTTTTGAAGAACATCTTTATTTCTGCCTTCATTTCATTGTTTGTCCAGTCAACATTCAAGAGCCAGTTCAGTTTCCATGAAGTTGTGTGGGTCTGAGTTAGTTTCTGAATTCTGAGTTCTAATTTAATTGCACTGTGGTCTGAGACTCTGTTATGATTTCTGTTCTTTTGCATTAGCTGAGGAGTGGTTTACTTCCAATTATGTGGTTAATTTTAAAGTAGGTGTGATGTGGTGCTGAGAAGAATATATATTCTGTGGATTTAGGGTGGAGAGTTCTGTATATGTCTACTACGTTTGCTTGGTCCAGATCTGAGTTCAAGTCCTGGATATCCTTGTTAATTTTCCATCTTGCTGATCTGTCTAATACTGACAGTGGAGTGTTAAAGTATCCCACTATTAGTATGTGGGAGTCTAAGTCTCTTTGTAGGTCCTTAAGAACTTACTTTATGTATCTGGGTGGTCCTGTATTGGGTGCGTATATATTTAGGATATTAGCTCTTCTTGTTGCATTGATCCTTTTACCATTATGTAATGACCTTTGTCTCTTTTGATCTTTGTTGGTTTAAAGTCTATTTTATTAGAGACTAGGATTGCAACTCCTGCTTTTTTTTTGCTCTCCATTTGCTTGGTAAATCTCCTCCATCCCCTTATTTTGAGCCTATGTGTGTCCTTGCATGTGAGATGGGTTTCCTGGATATAGCACATGGATGCTTTTTGACTTTTTATCCAGTTTGTCAGTCTGTGTCTTTTCATTTTGGCATTTAGCCCATTTACATTGAAGGTTAATATTTTTATGTGTGAATTTGATCATACCATTTTGATGCTAGCTGGTTGTTTTGCCCATTAGTTGATGCAGTTTCTTCATTGTGTCAGTGGTCTTTACCATTTGGTACGTTTTTGGAGTGGCTGGTGCTGGTTGTTCCTTTCCTTGTTTAGTGCTTCTTTCAGGAGGTCTTGTAAGGCAGGCCTGGTGGTGACGAAATCTCTCAGCAATTGCTTGCTCATAAGGGATTTTATTTCTCCTTCACTTATGGAGCCTAGATTGGCTGGATATGAAATTCTAGGTTGAAAGTTCTTTCCTTTAAGGACGTTGAATATTGGCCCCCACTCTCTTCTGGCTTGTAGGGTTTCTGCCGAGAGATCCACTGTGAGTCTGATGGGCTTCCCTTTGTGGGTAACCCGACCTTTCTCTCTGGCTGCCCTTAGCATTTTCTCCTTCATTTCAACCCTGACGATTATGTGCCTTGGGGTTGCTCTTCTTGAGAAATATCTTTGTGGTGTTCTCTGTATATCCTGGACTTGAATGGTGGCCTGCCTTGCTAGGTTGGGGAAGTTCTCCTGGATAATATCCTTAAGAGTGTTTTCCAGCTTGGATTCATTCTCTCGGTCACATTCAGGTACACCTATCAAACGTAGATTATGTCTTTTCACATAATCCCATATTTCTTGGAGGCTTTGTTCATTTCTTTTCACTCTGTTTTCTCTATTCTTGCCTTCTTGTTTTATTTCATTGAGTTGATCTTCGATCTCTGATATCCTTTCTTCTGCTTGGTCGATTTGGCTATTGAAACTTGTATATGCTTCGCAAAGTTCTCATGTTGTGTTTTTCAGCTCCATTAAGTCATTTATATTCTTCTCTAAGCTGTTTATTCTCATTAGCATTTCGTCAGACCTTTTTTCAAGGATCATAGTTTCTTTGCATTGGGTTAGAACATGTTCTTTTAGCTCAGAGAAGTTTATTACCCACCTTCTGAAGCCTGTTTCTGTCAATTCATCAGACTTATTCTCCATCCAGTTTTGTTCCTCTGCTGGTGATGAGTTGTAATCCCTTGGAGGAGGAGAGGCTTTCTGGTTTTGGGTGTTTTCATCCTTTTGTGCCAGTTTCTTCCCATCTTTATGGATTATCTACCTGTGGTCTTTGTAGTTGGTGACTTTTGGATGAGGTCTGAGTAGAGGTCCTTTTTATTGATGATGAAGTTATTTCTTTGTTTTTTTTATTTTCTTTCTAATAGTCAGGCCCCTCTGCTGTAGAACTGCTGGACATCCACTCCAGACCCTGCTTGCCTGGGGATCACCTGCGGCAGCTGCAGAACACTAAGGTTGCTGCCAGTTTTTTCTCCTGTTATCTTCGTCCCAGAAGGATATCTGCCATATGTCAGTCTCAGCTCTCCTTTATGAGGTGACTCTTTGGATACATGGGGTTCAGGGAGCTGCTTGAGGAGACAGTCTGTCCCTTATAGGAGCTCAAGTACTGAGCTGTGAGCTCTGTTGTTCTGATCAGAGCTGCTGTGCAAGTACATTTAAGTCTGCTGCAGCAGACCTTATAACCACCTTTTTTCCCAGGTGTTCTGTCCTGGGAAGGTGGGGCTTTATTTACAAGTTCCTGACGTGCTGCTGCCTTTTTTAAGAGCTGCCCTGCCCAGCAAAGGAGGTAGCCTAGTCATAGTCTGCCAGCAGAGGCATTGCTGAGCTGCTGTGGGCTTGCCCAGCTGCTGTGTGAACTTCCTTGTGGTTTTGTTTATAGAGGTATAGTTAGAACTGCCTCAGTAATTGTGGACTGCCTCAGTAATGGCGGACTGCCTCTGTAATAGCAGACTGCCTTGGTAATGGCAGACTGCCTCAGTGATGGCGGATTTCCTTGGTATTGGTATTGGTGGACTGCCTCAGTCATAATGGACTGCCTCGGTAATGGCGGACACCCTTCCCCCAGCAGAGCTGGACTGTCCGGTGTCCAGCTGCGTTTGCTGTGAAACTCTCAATCCAGAGCCTTTCAGATTGCTGTTCTTTGTGGGGGTGGGACCCGCTGTTCAGATCACCTGGCTCCCTGTTTCAGTCCCCTTTTTTCAGTTGAATGGGCAGCTCTGTCTCCCAGGTGTTCCAGGCGCTAGTTGAAACGGCCGCCCAGCTTTGTGTGAGTTTTTGTGTGGAGACCCGCTGCGCCGGCTGAAACAGCTGTGCTGGAAACTCCTGGCACTTTTCAGCCCAGGAATCTCCTGGTCTGTGGGCAGCAATAACTCGTTTGAAAATGTGGTGTTCACTCACCCTCTGCATTGTTCTCACTGGGAACTGCACTCCAGAGCTGTTCCTGTTCGGCCATCTTGGATCCGACTGCTCTACGTCTTGATTGTGGTAGTGGTTACATGACTACATTTGTCAGAACTTGGAGAAGTGCATCCTAAAAATGGTGAATTTTTTTGTATATAAATTATACCTTAAAGAAATGAGGGAAAAAATAATCAGGTCAGTATACCTTAAAACAGATCTTTATAATTTTATCTAATAGGCTAATAGTAAGGATTATCTATGGTGGTGGTGAGTATGGGGCCCTCCGACAGGCTGCTAATAGATCTTACTGGCATTAAATATGCACTACTTTCATAATCTGAAAAAAGTATTAAATGTTAATTTGAAAACAGGAAATGTATGGTTATATTTGAGAGAACTTTTATAGAATTTTAATATGAAGGAACAGTCTGAAAGTTATAATCCTGCATGGAATCAACCAGGTTGTGTATTTATTGTAATTCCTAGAAAGATAATATTGATTTTTTTTAATATGGGAAAATGAGTTGCATACATTTTAAAACCACATGTCTAATTTAGGTGTTGTGCATGGAGAACTAGCCAAAACAAACATTTCAAGAGCTAGTATTTTGAATTTTGAAATTTATTATATTAAATTTGCTATTTAAAGTTTATTTTTATTTGTCCTCAAATGAGAAATTTAGTTTCCTGGCAAGCTTAAACATTTTAGAGAAACCTCCATAATGTATATTCTGTAAAAGGACATACCTTGCTTGACTTTTATCCCAGTGCCCAGAATGCTTTGTTTCATTAAACTTTCTTTGCTTTTTGAAAGAGAACCCATTTTCTTATCCTGCCATTTGTGGTGATTTTTATCAACTGGTATTTTAATAGCTTATATATTCATCTTATGTTAGTACGCTTCCGCCTCATGCAAAAGACTGTGTTTTTCATGGACTCAGGGAGGGGAACATCACACACAGGGATATGTTGAGGGGCGGGGGGCCAGGGGAGGGACAGTGGGAGGCAGGGAGCTTGGGGAGGGATAACACTGGGAGAAATGGCTGATGTAGGTGATGGGGAGATGGAGACAGTGAACCACCATGGCATGTGTGTACCTATGCAACAATCCTACAAGATCTGCATGTGAAACCCAGGACTTAAAGTACAATTAAAAAAAAAAAAAAGACTGTTTTTGACATCCACTTAACACCAAAATACCCCATTAGCTATCAAACTCAAACATTTAGTTGGTACACACTCCAAATTTATAAAATGCTAACCCATGTAGTTCTCTAACCTAGTTGTATTCGACTGACTAGACAAATAGAATTGGACATTTTTAGGTGTGGTACTAAATTTAAATGTTTCTACTTTATAGTTCGAAGTTAGGCATGTAAGCCTAAAATTGCATTACATTTGTCATAATCTTGTGGGAAATTTGAAATGTGAAATCACTGCTTGAAACTAAATTTAAAAAGTTACTCTGTATCACTGACAAAGCAGTTCTCCAGTGAGTACTCCCTTAGATGAGTATCCATATTGAAACTGAGCTAAGCAACCATCAGAGGATTTGAACCGGGTCTCACTGAAGCTTTAGTCCAGGCATGCTATTGTCATTAGGTCATGCTGAAAGAAATCGTCCAAGTATGATGTTTTTGCCATCTTATCCTTCCCTTTTCATTTGTAAAGTACTCTTTCTGACTGGTATGAATATCAGGTTTGTAAAGTGATTTATGAAGGAATGCTGAGTTGGAAGGATGTCTCCTGTTTGTCTGGTTTAGATTTATGTGAATGTGTGCAGTCTCACAATATGTGATTGATAACACTTTGACTTCTTGAACTTTTTCTGTTTTACTTGAAAAAACAAGTTTGCACAGAGCATTAAACAGCTGACTAAAGTAAACTGCAGCTTATCATCAATGATCTATCCCACCACAGTCTGCTCTGAGCATTTCTTAGTTTCCCTTTCCTCTTGGCTTTATTTATTTATTTATTTTTGGTAGGATTGGGAATAACCAGCACCTTCCTCTCTACCCTAAAACTCTGCTTCAGCTGCCTTTTGAGGGATCCCCCACAATATTTGCAGAACTCTTTCCAATTTCAGGTTTTCATTCAGCAGACTTCTGACTAGCTAAGTGTAGACTAGGGCCTGATCAACAGAAGGCCCTATTTTGCACTCAAGGAGCTCCGAGTAATGGAGGGAAATAGAGTATCTGTAATCACAGCCCATTGTGATGATGCTGAAATTGTTAGGTGGGCCAGGTTTCCAACTTGGAGAGCAGTGTGGGGAGACCTTGGGGAAGATGAGGATCATCAGTCGGGGCATTGGGGGATTTTAAGCATGTGATAGACTTGGCAGTGCCTCCTTGATCTGGAAGTCAGAAGACCCTCAGAGTAGGGATTCTAGGATGTCTGAGTTTGCATTGTACCGACCAGGGTAGATGGGGACAAATAAATTTAGGGGAAAGAAATGATAGGCTTAGTTTTAGCAGCATTGATTTTTGAAGTCCTCAAGAGACATTTAGATGAATTAAGGTCTGGGAAAGGAGTGTTGTAAAGTAGGTATCAGATGATGACATTCATTCTTTTTAAAGGAAAAAACATTTCCGTGTTAAATAATAAAGCCTTGCTTCTAACTAGAGCGTTGATAAAACTGGGAATACTAGACATATCAGAAAACAGATCTTAAAAACTTGTCCAAATTCTTCATTCCTTTTCTGCTTCTTTTTTATGCCGTTCAAATGACCTGACAGTTCTCTACTTTCGGAATGCTTTCTTAGTCAGACGTTCCTTAAAACTAACCACTGATCTTGTTTGGAACAAGAAAGAATCTTTAGTAACCAGAGCGCTACATGATTTTGAATGCAAACAAGTAGTTCTTCTGTGTAAATAGGAATTGAGATGGATAAGCATGGGCAATTAGGTTTCTGAGTGTCCTACAAAAAACAAAGGTACTAGGTTTTATTATAGACTTCCTGGGACCTACACACTTCTGAAACAATACTTGCTATTCTAAGAAAGCATTGCCTTCTACATCAGTATTAGGTCATATGTCAGTGGCTTGTGACCCTAGTTGGAACTGACAAGTGATTGCATAAATCCTGGCAGCTGTAAGTGGTGTTGTAAAAGGTGCCCCTATTTTATCTGCTGGTTTTAGAACATTCTAGTTCTGTTGCTTCTTTCATGACTTACAGCTATACTGTTAAAAGGAAACAAATAGAGGTTTCTACCTAAAACCCTCCTTCTGGTCTTCCCATTTTTATTATTTTTGAATCTTCCTTTTTTGCTGTATAGATAATTCACTTTAGAAATGACTTTTTAGGAAACCTCTCAGTAGTCTTGAAGTCCCTCCCCACCCTGTTGGCATTTGCTTTTCCTCAAATGAATGATTCGCATGTTCTTTTATTCTGTTTTGTTTTCATTTTCATCTTTTATTAGCCTACCTAAAATGAACTTTTTAATATAAACTCTACACAACCCTAGAAATAGCATAATTCAATTATATTATTATATATAGACCTGCTGAGTGTTAGCCAGATAAGATTTCAGTGCTCATTTCTGTGGCGTTATTTCTAGCTAGCTTGAAGGCAGCCTGTAAGGGGGTCTAGTAACTCCCATCCTTTATATCATCAAAAACTTCATTATCTCTCCATGCCTTCCATAGTTCCATGATTTGGGGTTTTTTCTTTCTTTCTTTTTTTTAAACCAAGCCAATTACATTTATTAAATATTTTCTTTTTTCATTTTTATTAACCAAATGCCATAGCTGGGTCTGAAACAAAACATACACTTCAGATAGTAGTATCAATATGAAATAATATGAAATTTGTTTCAGATGGTTGATGTTTCTTAACCCGTGGATCTTGAATATGAATAGACAATTCCATTAACATTTTTCAGAAATGAAAATAGCGTAAGGTCCCCTCTATGTTTCACTCCCTTACACCTCCATCCCCTATTTACAGTTTCAGTGGTCCCTTGCAGTCTTAGGATCTCAATCTGAGACTGTGATCTATACCTTAGGGTTTGTAGTTTTATTAACATGTTTTATTTTCTTATGGAAAAAGATAATTTAAAATATTGTCTAAAATAAATGGTTTTCTTTTCTTTTCTTTTTTTTAACAGATGGGATCTGGCCATGCTGCCCAGGCTAGAGCACAGTGGCTATTCACAGATGTGTGGTTTAGCATACTCTGGCCTCAAATTCCTGGGTTCAAGTGATCCTCCCACCTCAGTCTCCCTGGTAGCTGGGACTGTAGGCATGCACCACTGTGTTCTGCTTAAAATGAATGTTATAGTAAGACAGGTACCACTTCCCATCCCTATTTGTAGGGGAATATGATGGATAATTTTTGTTGATGCCATTCTTTGTCCTATAATACTGGATGTCTAGTTCTGGGGACCCAAGATCCTGAATCATCACCTTTCTTTTAAACCTGAATTACCAAGAATAAGAAGCTTTCTCTGTTTCTTCTCTCTCCCATCGCAAACCGTGTTGGCCTTGTGCCTCCTTGAACTTACCTATTGTCTGTTTCCCACATCTGTTTCACTGGAGCATCCCTACTGGCATGGGAGGCTTGTAATGGCAAGGACATCTCTTGTTCATCTCTGTCTGCTATGCCTAGAACAGTGCCTGCCACAGAGGAAGCAAGGCAGGGCAGCAGCAGACACCTTTGAATGTTTTCTCTGTGCTGAATTAGCATGGATTCTGTTTTAATTCATTTAATGCCCATAGCAGCTTTACGAGGAAGTAGATTACTAATTAGTACTCACATTTTAAAGATGGGGAACACATTTTAAAATGATTTGGTTAAAGTCATAGCACTCTGTTTAGTGGCCTGTTTTTATCTCTTTCCTTTGGACCTTGGGATGAAAAAGTAAAATAATTCAAAGACAAAAGTAAAGTAAGAAGAGAAATAAAACGTATTGAAAATAAATATATGGAATAAATGGCCCCTTGAATAATCACATTGTCTCAGTAGGAGAGTCATTTGCCTTCTCTGAAACTTAGTTACCCTGCTGTTCTTTTCTAGTTTACATGCTTCAAATTATGTCATTTAGCTTAGCCAACTACTCGACATAGAATTGTATTTCTAAGTTTTTGAACCTTTTGACATTTCTATATTAGAAATTATTTCAGCCCTAACTGGAAACTGTGGGACTGTGTATTTATGCTACTTTTCTTTTTTATTCTCCTAATCATGTATCACATCATAACAAGCAGTGTGTGTTAAGCTGATTGGACAAATCATCCTGAAGAGAAAATTTCCAAATAATTGGACTTGTTGTTTGTGAGGCTAATCTTGAACAGAAAAAGAAAGTTTTCTTTAGTCAAATAAGAATGTTGGGTAATTGTTCATTGCTATTTATATGATTCATTATATTTTTAAAACATTATTTTGAATAATTGCTTTCTCAGATAACCATTATTAGCATGGACAAGAGGTAAAAAACCAAACTAGTTTATATTCAGTTATAATATGAGATAATAGAGGAAATAATGTAGTTAAAACTCATTTTATAAAAGTTGATGTTTTATAGGGCTTATATAGAAAGATACAAATTTGTTGTATTTCAGATACATATGTATTAGTGGTTAGGTGTGTTTATAAGTAGTCGCGTTAAACGTTGTCAATATTTGAACAATAGTAGAAAAAGTTTTTAACTACCTGGATTTTTATTATTTATGTATGTTCATTGTAAGCCATTTAAAATCACTCCTTTCTTTGCTATGGGGGGATAGCCAAGTATATATTATTTTTTAAAACTTGGTAGGTTTTTCTTTTTTTATAATGGATATAGCTGGAAAGGTGGGATTTACTGTGAATTTCTAGAACATAACTTTTTGTAAATGAAGGACACATGTAATAAAGGGAGAATAATTGTAATGGCTACTTGTTCACCGTGCTGGGTTGGGAGTTAGGACAAGTAACCTAAAATAGCAGATTCAAGTGGCATAAAGAGGAAGATTTCAGTTAAACATCAACTGTGTAAACTTCCTTTAAAAATCTTAAGGTACTACTAGGACTGGGGTTATAAATTATTTTCACTAGCTATTTAAAGAATAGATATAACTAGTCACCACTGTGAAGATTGTTTGGTTTTTGAATGGGGATGGCCCTCTGGATTCCAAAGTCAAGGCAAAGAAATGACAGTGAGTGGAGTGGACTCCTGAGTCAGTTTGCTGTCCTGAGTGATAGGTCAGATAATGCATGTATTCAAAAAGCAATGTCAGACCTCTTAGGGGTACTGCAGAGCCAAGGGTTTGGACTGAATGACCCTTAGGTCCCTTTCATCTTCATTTATGTAAATATTTAATTTCAGCCTAGTTTTTTTCATGTTTCCTTAATTTCCATCAGAGTATCCTTAGTAAAATTTATTGTACATATAAAAAAATCACATTGTGTGTAACTTTTGGGTTTCTGCGTTTGTTGCCAATCTTTGTATAGTTTGAACCAAGAAAAAGATATTTTATTAAGTTTTAATTATCTTGGAAAATAACATGGAACCTACATTATTTGGGGTGTTTTAAGTTTAAATGGAAACAGCAGTTGAGTGTTAACAGATGTGATGATAAAGGCCATGTGACCTGCCCTTCCATTCTCTTTTAAGCCTTTTGTGGTTTAGAATGCTTCTTCAATTGGTTTCTTATTATGTGAATGTTTATATCATTATGTCTGTTCTTTAGTTTCTGGAATGAATGAATGATTCGTGTTGCCCTTCCTAAGTCCTTTTCATCTTAAAAATTTGTTTTTGTCTGAACAGAAGATCATTTTCCCCTATGATTGATAGGTTTTCTTTTTATTTAATAATGAAAGAGGTAAGTAGTTGTTTGTTACTGTCAGAGTTGGTCTAATGCTAGAGTTGGGAGGTCCTTAGAGGTCAGCTAGGCTAGCCTTACCATTGGTACAGAAATGCCTTATGCAGAATTTTAGACAGATGTTTGCCCCACCTTTGCTGGAATACTTTTAATCATGGATAACTCCTTACCTTTTCCAGTATTGTAATGGCTCCATGGAGTAGTCCCCATTATTAAGTGGAAGAGTCCCTCCTGGTTACTTATACCTTCGGTCCTAGTTTCACCCTCTAGTTTCATCCTCTGGAGTAATAGTCTTTTAGTAACCAGTCTTTTTCCTGATTGAATATATTGATGGCCATGTTTCTTTCCTCCTTGAGCTTTAATTTTCTTGTCTATAAAATGACCATGATTTACATCACCTGGTTGCCTCACTAGCATTAAAGGGTAAAGAACAACTTGAGATAATTGTGACCTTGGGCAAAATTCTTTTCAGGTCTCAGACAGAGTATTAATATCTTAGTTTTATTTCAAGCAGTGTGTTGTCTGTTGGCTTGGGCACCTGGATAGGTACTTTCAGTTGATGTTATTGCTGTTAACAAAGGCATTAATTTATCTCTTTATTGAACATGTATTGACCATTCACTGTGTACTAGCACTTGCTATAAAAACAGTGAGGAAGACAGACACCTTCCCTGCCATACTGGGGCTTCTTTTCCTTCATGGATGTTTGTACTTTGAGATATAAATGCTTTTGACTGCTCAAGATAAAATAATTTTGTTAGCCCACTTTTAATGTTTTTGGTTTTCTAATTAGTTCAATATTTAAAAGTATGTCTTTGATTTATAGATATTTGGAGTCTGGGAGTGATCCTTTTCATGTTGGTGTGTGGGCAGCCACCCTTTCAAGAAGCCAATGACAGTGAAACACTGACGATGATCATGGATTGCAAATATACAGTACCATCCCATGTGTCAAAAGAGTGTAAAGAGTAAGTAAAAAAAAAAAAAAAAAAAAAAAAAAAGTACGTGGAAACCTTAAGGACTCAGATTAAAACCAGAAGTTTTTAATTCCATTAATATGTCAAGAAAATTTGAGAGGACTTCAAAGATTCAAGCATCTGGGTTCATTTTAAGTTTTGAATGTAATATTTCTACTGTTGTTAAGAGTGTTTGGTGGGGAGGAGATTAGCCTCCATATATGATCTGAAATTTAATATGAAGAGTACAAAATGTATTCATCTATTTCTTATTCAAGAAATCTATTACCTGCCTCTTCAACCTCCAGGAGTGGTAGTTATTTCACTTGAAATGAAGAAATACCATGGGAACTACCTTTCTCTGCATGAGCGAAAAACAAGACCACCTGGAATTGTTTTAAGTTGCAGAGAAGAGTTAGGACATTTTCTTTCCTGAATAGACCATCAGCACACTATCTTAGGATTTGCATAGTATGTCTCATAATTTTGTACACACACACCTGCCAGTTGACTAAAGAGCTGTTTTGGTTTATGTGACTATGGGAAGCCAGCAACAAAAAGTATACTCAAGTTGATTATTTGGAATTTAAAGTAGTACATAGTACTATGATATGTGTAGTGACCGATATAGTAATGGAATAGAACTGTTAGAAGTTCAGTATTTCATTGGCATTGTAATTGACATTTTTTAATGAGCTCAGTTTAGCTTATAGCCACTATTTAAAGGACTTTGCTGTAGAAACAGTTTTCAGTTCTCCTCTCAACTGTTAAGAAGGAAATCTGATTGCTTGAGGAATTTTTTCTCTAAATGGAGCTCCATCTCAGGTGGATGTTTAAGAACTTAGGTATTCAAACTCTGGATTCAAATACTGACTTCTCTCTTTACTTATGATGTCAATCCAGTGGTAGAACCTACCATATAGGGTTATTGTGAAAATTAAATGAATTAATACGTGTAAAGCTCTTAGCTTGGTCATTAGCACATAGGAAACTGAATATTAATGATGATTATTTTTATGACAATATTCTGTACTCCAGGAAGCTGGGCAGTTGTCTGTGGGCATATGTTGTCAGCATGTTGGATGTCTGTAATTCATGTTGTAATTCAAGGAATATTTCCACAGCTTCTACAGAAAAGAAAAGCTTATTTTTATATTGATATATATCATTCAAATAAGTATATAATGTATATGTAATAAAATGAGTACCTATGTATGCATTATCTAGCTTAATAGAACAGTTCCTAGTATCTTAGTAGCTGTCTGTGTCTCCCTCCTAGAAGGATTTTTTTTTTTTTGAGACAAAGTTGTTTTTTTTGAGACTCTGTTGCCCAGGTTGAAGGCAATGGCGTGATCTTGGCTCACCGCAACCTTCACTTCCCGGGTTCAAGCATTTCTTCTGCCTCAGCCTCTCGAATAGGTGGGATTACAGGCGTGCACCACCGCACCTGGCTAATTTTTGTATTTTTAGTAGAGATGGGATTTCACTGTGTTGGTCAGGCTTGTCTCAAACTCCTGACCTTGTTATCCACCCACCTCAGCCTCCCAAAGTGCTGGGATTACAGGCCTGAGCCACTGTGTCAGGCCTCAGTAATTATTTAAAATAATCAGCTGGGCACAGTGGCTCACGCCTGTAATCCCAATACTTTGGGGCACAAAAGGTAAAAAGGAAAAAAAAAAAAAACTCAAGTAGGACAAACACAAAACATATAAAAAGATGGCAGAAATAGATCTACAATCTATCAGTGACTAAAATAAATGTAAATGGAATAAACTCTCCGTTAAAACACAAAAATGATCAGATGGGATTAAAGAAAAACTCAGCTCCAGCTGGTTGTAAAAAAGATGTGTTTAAACCCAGAACAATGGGAAGTTTAAAGTTAAAAAAAAGAAAAACTAGCACACAAATGGTAACCAAAAGAAGACTAGTGTGGCTAAAATTAGACAACACAGACTGCTTTTTTTTTTAACAGAGTCTTGCTGTCACCAGGCTGGAGTGCAGTAGCGCAATCTCGGCTCACTGTACCCTCTGCCTCTTGGGTTCAAGCAGTTTTCCTGCTCAGCCTCCCGAGTAGCTGGGACTATAGGCATGCACCACCACGCCCAGCTAATTTTTATGGGATGGAGGATTCCTTTTCTCTTTTCCTCCTCTCCACTCCTCTCCTCTTTGCTCCCTCCTCTCCTCCCCTCCCCTCCCTTCTCTCTTCCTTCCTTCTTCCCTCCCCTCCTTTCACCCTCCCTTTCCTCCCCTCTCTCCTTCCCTTCCTTCCTCCATTTCCTCCCCACCTTCTACCTTCCTTCTCCTTACTCCCTCCCTCCATCCTCCCTCCCTCCTTCCTTCCCTCCCTCTCTTTCTTTTCTTAGGGTGTTGCTTTGTTGCTCAGGCTAGAATACAGTGGTACAATCATACATAGCTCACTGCAGCCTCCAACAACTGGGCTCAAGTGACTGTCCTGCCTCAGCTCCTGAGTAGCTAGGACGATAGGTGAGTGCCACCATGCCTGGCTAACTTTTAAACTTTTTGTAGAGACTGGGTCTCACTATGTTGTCCAGGCTGTTCTTGAACTCCTGGTCTCAAGAGATCCTGTAGCCTCTGCCTCTCAAAGTGCTGGAATTATAGGCATGAGCCACCACCCCCTGCCAAGGCTTTTCTTTTTCCCTTCATTTGACTATCACACAGCTTCTCTCTATGTTGCCCAGGCTGGTCTGAGACTCCTGGACTCAAGTAGTCCTCCTGGCTCAGCCTTCCAAAGTGCTGCAATGACTGGCATGAGCCACTGCACCCAGCCTCTTTATTCTCTTTTTGAACAACACAAAATCTTTAGAATATTTTAGCTACCATCCAGTATTTTAATAACTTTTTCAAATGCCACAAAGTAGATACGATTATCATTCTACATAGTTAAAAACTGCTTATGTTTACCCAGATGCTTGACAGAAACTGTTTACCCTTCCAAGTGGAATCACACTATTCTGTCAAAATTAAATTTCTTTAGAATTTGTTTTGATGAGCATGTGTTGGTGATAAATTCTCAGTTATTTGGAATGTCTTCATGGTACGTATGCTCCTAAAAGACAGTTTCATTGAGTACAGAATTTTAGGTTGATAGTTATTTTCTCTCAGCTCATGGAAGATACTATTCCACTGTTCTGGCATCTGTTATTGCTGTTGAGAAGTCAGCTGTCCATGTTATCATCATGTTGTCTCTGCATAGGTGTCCTGTCTTCACTTAGGCAGCTTTAAGATTTTCTGTTTATTGTGTCTAGGATATGTTAGGCTTGGTGGTTCAGGATTTGTACTCTGATGAATTTGGAAAACTCTCGGCCATTATCTTTTCAAATACAGTTTCTTCCTCATTTTGTCATTTCCCTCTGTAATTATGATTAGATGTATGTTAGATATTTTCACGCTGTCCTCCTCTTTACCACCTCTGTTCACTATCTCAGTCTATTGATAGAGTTATTTCCTTAATTTTATCTTTCATTCTGTGTCTAATTTTTAAAATTGGTTTATTGATTTTGTTTGTTAGTTACAATGATTATTTTTCATTTTTAGAAGCCCTAGTTTTTTCTCAAAGCTGCCTAGTAATTTTTTGTATATTGGTTTTGTTTATTGTATATAGCATCATCTTTAGTTTCCTGGTTATAATTTTCAAGCTACTCTTTCATGTCTTAAACATAGTTAACACAGTTACATTTTGTGTCTGAAAATTTCAGTATCTAAATTATTTGCATTCTGATTTTGCTTATGTTTCCTAGGTCTTGCTGTTGGTGCTTTGTTTCTTTTGTGGTTTTGACTGATACTCTTTGTAATATTATTTGAGAAATCATTTGAGGCTGGTTTTAAGTTACATTCCTACAAGAAGGATTTGTGTATTTATTGCCTTGCTAGTTGCCCAGGAGTGCTTCCAGCTGAAACCACTGTGAAGTAACTTCTCTGTGTGTACCACACAGATACCATTAGTTGGAACACAGAATTATAGTTAGAAGTTCCGAGTTGTTTCTCATTTTTCATTTAACCTCGCCCCAAAGCTGAAGTCCCAGGTCTTTGCAAGGGCTCTAGTTGTACTATCTACTAGGCCTTACACATTATATTCTGTCATATGCACCCAACATAGCCTGTAAAGCTGAAGCAGAAACAGGCCAAAGGCCAGCTTTGTCATTCACTTTTTAAGGGTTCTGCTTTTTACTTCATTTTTAGTTGCTGAGTGTTATTTATTCTGCCAACATGGTGCCTTTAAATAAAATGTTTTCCTAAAAATATATTACATGGTCTTTTAGTTGTTTTCATCAGAAGCATCATTCATTTTTTTCTGAAACAGAAGTGGGCTTGTATATTCTGTATGTCATTACTGATTATTCAATTTGACTCTGGTATGTCACAAAGCCAGCAGTTAATTCAAGAACAGATGTTGATACCTATAGTTAAATCTAGGTGGTAGAGAGCTCTTATTTGTGCATTTGGCTTATCAGTATACCTGGAAGTTGTGATTTTTTATTTTGTGACTACAGTGACACTAAATTTCTATTATTCCCATCTGTTCCACTGCCACCACTGGTACACCTAATTTAATTGATGGTATAGGTATAGAAAATCATTTTTATTAATAAAATGATCCACCATTACTAATCCTTGCAAGCAGTTTGCTTTAACAGTGGACTTACCTTCCTTTCCAGCCTGATCACACGGATGCTACAGAGAGATCCCAAGAGAAGGGCTTCCTTAGAAGAGATTGAAAATCATCCTTGGCTTCAGGGAGTGGACCCTTCACCAGCCACAAAGTATAACATTCCCCTCGTGTCATACAAAAATCTCTCAGAAGAGGAGCACAACAGCATCATTCAGCGCATGGTGCTTGGGGACATAGCGGATCGAGACGCCATTGTAGAGTACGTCAATGTCCAGCAGTACTGAGGGCCACAGGTTTAGGATTCTT
>PVKP010019137.1:0-43062 GCA_004027715.1 Plecturocebus donacophilus
TTTTTTTTTTCTTTCTTTCTTTTGCTGTTTCTTTCTCTCTCCTTTTCTAAAATCTCTTCCTCTTTCTTTCTCTCTTTCATTCTTTTTTTTCTTCCTTTTGCTGTTTCTTTCTTCCTCCTATTCTCTCTTTTTCTAAAATCTCTTCCTCTTTCTTTCTCTCTTTTATATAAAAAAAAAGAATTTTTCATCCATTATAAATGCTTAATAAATGGCATTATTACTGATACCAAATTATTATATTCTCACTCAAAAAAATTAATATTTGCTCAATTTTCTTTCTTAAAACTTCAACTTCTATTTTAGATTCAGAGGGTACATGTATCTGTATAATTTTCTAACAACAAATATTTATCATTTACTCTTTATTTTACTGGTTTCTTTTGTTTCTGTTATTTTTATCTACTAACTTTTCTCACTCTTGAATCTGGATTTATTACTTCAGTTGGCTGAAATATACATTTTTTTCCCAGAGGTATTCATTGATGGCATGTTCTATGTACCCCCTAATGGTAAAGTCTGTTTTTCTATTTTATTTTTACATGAATAGCAAGTTGAAAATTCTGCATTGGACTAGGTAGATCAATTTAGAATAATGTTGATAATACTTAGTACCAACGAATATGGGTTTCGGCCAGCTTGTTGAATCGTAGTTGGATAACCACATGTGATTTTTTTCTTTTTTCTTTCTTTTTGCCTTAAAATTTAGAAATTCTCAGGTTGCAAATTGTTACCTTTTTATTCATCTTAATTGGTACTTTGCAAGCCCTTGTGCTTTGCATAATACAGGAAAACGGTTCCTCCAATTAATTTGAGAGTTCCACAAAGAATTAAACTGTATTTCCATGGTCTGTCTTTGCGTCTCACCTTTTCCATTGTTTTCTCTCTTTATTTTCTCTTAAACTCCTTTAAACACTTTACATTCTCAAAATTTGTCTTAGAAGAAGTAATTTTACAATGCCTTTACTGTAGAACCCATATTTATCCATGTTTTTTATTGCATCTGAAGTTCTCTAGTCTCAGAATTTTATCCCTTTCAAAACAGGGGAAAACATTTTTGAATTTTTTAAAGTTGAATTTTCAATTCAGTTTTCTTGGTGGGAAGACGTATTAGCAATTACTAAAATTTGTCTCTTGTTTTTTTTTAGAGTAAATCTATTTCAGAGAGAATTATTTACTGTGAATGTTCAGAGTATTTTCTCCTTTTGAATAGCTAAATCTTCTCATGTATATAACTTTTTTTTTCTGCTCTCTTTCTCTTAATATGGAGATCTATCAATATCTATATTGTTTTCCAGTCAAGTAAGAATTGAGATGAAGTATGTCAGCAGTTGGTTGGTTGGTGTCTACAGATCTAAATGAAGTAGAAAAAGTCTGGAGGCCTGTTTCCTTTTCATTATGACTGAAAAACTAAGGAACCCATCCTTGCACCAAGATCTTGGCTTCCAGTGGAAGCTCATTTCATTGTCCATTTGTATCACCTCTGCTTTCCCCCTTAGTCTCCTTCACAAGAGGTAGACTCAAAAAGAAAAAAGGATAGCATTGATTTCTAGAAAAGTTCTTGCCAAGTGAACACCTGTAGGAAATTTAAGAAAGGGCTTAGGAAATTTCCATGTGCCAAACAGTGCTTCTTATTCCCTATTATGGGTTAAATTGTGTCCCCCCAATAGATATTGAAGTCCCAAGTCTTAGAAACTGTAAATCTGTCTTTATTTGGAAATAAGGTTTTGTAGATGAAATCAAGTTAAGATAAGGTCATACTGAATTAGGGTGGCTCAATCCAATGATCAGTGTTCTTGTAAGTAGAAGAAAATGTGAATATAGAGAAATGCCATATAAAGATGGAGGCTGATATTGAAGTAATGCCTCTGTAAACCAAATAATGCCAAGAATTCCCAGCAACCACTAGAAGCTAGAAGAAGAAAGGAAGGATTCTTTTTTAGTAGCTTCAGAGAAAACATGGCCTACTGATATCTTCATTTTAGATTTCTACCCTCCAGAACTGTGAAAGAGTACATTTCTGTGGTTTTCAAGCCACCTAGTTTGGTCTTGCTCTCTCTTAGATCACTTGCCTGGTGGAAGTGAGCTGCCATGTCAAAAGGCAGTCTTAGAATTTCTCACAGCAAGAGACTGAGGCCTGCCACAGCCACCTGTGTGAGCTCAGAAGTGGACTCTTCTCCGACACATTAGAGCCTTCAGATGAACCCACAGCCAGGCCAACAGCTTGACTGCAACCTCAGGAAAAATAGTGAACCAATGACATCCACCTAAACTACACATAGAACTATGCAATAATAAATGTTGCTTAAGCCATTTGGGATAATTTGTCATGAAACAATATGTAACTAATATATTGAGGCACATACTGTGACTGCCTTCATCTTCCATTTTTGTGATGCAGTCTTGAAGTAAAAGCATCAAGCATGTGAGTCATTTATTTATTTGTTCATTTATTCATTTACTCTATTTTGTTCTGGTTATTATACTCTGTATTTTATCTATAGAAATGATCAAGTCTCAACTCTTATGGTGCTTAGAATCAAGTTATCCCATTTCATATTAAGCTTAGTATGCACCCCTACCAAAGAGAAGAAAATGAGAACAATTAAGGAAAAGAAGGAACCCAATATTTGAGTGCCAACTGTGCTGAGTACTGTTCTAGGCATTTTCATATATTCCATTCAATTAATACAACTCTTTGATATTTATAAGAAATTATTACATTCTGTTTATGTATAAGAATGCTGAGGTGTATAAAGTTGTAGTTGCTTGTAAAAGTTTTCACAGCTAATAAATGCCAAGTCAAGTCAGGCTGTTTTATTTATTTCAGTATCACCCATTTGCAGAAGTACCACTAAATTAAATCCTACACTTTTGTTAATAATGTGAACACTAACTAGCATTTTCTGAGGATATACTATGCAACAGACATTGAATCAGAATTTTTACACATTATTTCACTAATAGGTTATATTTAAAAACTCTAGCATGGCTAGACAGAGATAAGGTAAATCAGGTAATACGTAGAAATTATTCTAGCAAAAACTACCTACGCCAAGTTAGCAAATGTTTTCAGAAAAGACAATGCAGTCAAATCTCATTCATTCATGTCTAATATAAATGTGTTATAAATGTAGCTATTCATTAAAATGCAAATAACTTGAAGGATAGCCTACATTACACAGTACCAAAGGAGTCAAGAGGAACTTATTACCCAAAAACAAAAGCAGCAACAATCTTTATTTTAACATTTTTAAAAAAATCTCTCTTTAAGGTGGTAAAGAGGAAGTTATTTTAATGAGAATTATATGCATGTCCCTAGCTCTTGCTTTCATTAAAGTGAGTTGCCAGGTGTTTGTGTGCTCCACGCATGGTTTTGATTGCTTCTTTGAACACTGCATTTTCTACAATAAGCTATTACATTTATAATCATAAAAAATAAGACAAAAAATAAAAATGGAATAATACTGTTTTATGCTGTATTTGATTTTTCCATTGCCAAGAGTTCTATTAAGAATGTGCCCACAAACAATGAGTTATATGACGGGTCATTTCACACTGCCTTTGAGTTACCACAGTTCACAGATTCTACTACCTGCACCTTTCCACATTTTAACATTTCTCAGTTTGGAATGCATATTACAATAAATGTCATGTCATAGTTAAATTGGCAACATTTATTTTCTTCTTTCCCAGTGGTGCATAAAGTAATGATATGTTTTAAAATGGATGGCATCTTCAAGCTAATCAAAAGTGGTATATAGATGGGAAAACTGCACCACATTTACCTTCTTTTATGGGAATACCCCAAGAATATGAATCCGACGATTTACTGCCTAATCCAACTCGTGTAGAACTGGCCAATACCTAACCAGGAGTAAGCCCACCAGTAAGCTCCTTCAAAAGTTATATGTCCTTACTCAGGATAATGAACTATGAAAATCACAATCTCTTTCTCGCTTCATTAAAACAGGTTGTTGTGAGATCTCACATTTAGCTAGCATGGGTCATTATGTGCATACCATTTGCTTAGGACCAGTGTGCATTCTGACTTGCAGTGCCCATAGCTACTGGTATGGAATATTTAGAACTGCATCCCTTGCATGGTGTTAGATATTGATGATTGCATTCTCCATCTGTTTTTCTCCCCCTTGCCTGTCCCTTTTCCCTATAAGTCCCTTCTAATTGCCTCACCTCCCTTGTAGTGGTGGCAGCTAACACTGCAGCCATCAGATCTCATGTTTCCCCATCTAATCACCAATTCCAGGATTAAGGGACCATGGAACTTCAGGCAGTCTCCTGCAGTGTCTATACTTCTGGATGACTGAGTGGCAGTTCTTTCACTTCTGCAACTAAAGCTCCTCTGAAGATTTTGTGAGTCACAATTTTCTGTATTGAATATCTTTCTGCTTGAAACACTGGGAGTAGCACATTAGTTTAGTTTCCATTAGTTGCTGTAACAATTTAGTTGTTGTTATAATTGATTTAGTTGCTGTAACAAATTTTCACAAACTTGGTGGTCTAAGACAACAAAAATATATTCTGTCATAGTTCTGGAGACCAGAAGTCCAAAATTAAGGTGTTGGAAAGTCTGTGCTTCTCTATAGGCCCTAGAAGAGAATCAATTCCTTTCCTCTACCAGCTTCTGCAATTTCCAGCATTCCTTAGCCTGTGCCACATCCTTCCAATCTCTGCCCCTGTCTTCACATCACCTTCTACTCTGTTTGTGCCAAGTCCCTCTCTCCCTTTCATGTATAAGGACACTTATGATGGCAATTAAGGCCTACCCCTATAATCCAGAATCTCTTAACCTAGAGATTTTTTTTTAATTATATCTACAAAGAGTCTCCAAATGATACAATTATTCACATGTTCCAGAGATCAGGATATGGGCATATTTTTGGGAACCATTATTAGCCTACCACAAGTCATCTCTTTTCTAAACTGAATCCTGAATTTTAGCATTTGTATTGGTTTCCTAGGGTTCCTGTAATCAAGGCCCTAAAACTAGGTGGCTTAAAAACCACAGAAATGTATGTTCTTGCAGTTCCGGAAGCTAGAAGTTTAAAATCAAGGTGTCAGCAGGGCCATGTTCCCTCAAAGTGCTCTTGGGAAAAAATCCTTTCTTGACTTGTCTATCTTCTAATGGTTGCTAGTAACCCTTTGCACTCCCTGGTCTGCAGCAGCATAACACAAATCTCTGTCTTGGTCATCACGTGGATATCTTCCCTCTCTGTGTGTTTGTGTCCAAATTTCCTTCTTCTTGTAGGACATCAGGCACCGGGTTAGGACCTACCCTCATCAAGTATGATCTCATTTTTACTTCAGTACATTTGCAAAGACCCTATTTCTAGATAGTATCACATTCACAAGTCCAGTTAGACATGAATTTTGGGGGGGGGAACTATTCAACCCAGTACAGAACTGTAAAAACTCATGTGATCTTGGAGTTGGGACAAGCATTATATGTCATGGCAAAAGGGTAAGCAGTAAAATCTATGTACAAATAAGAGAAGAATAGCCTTTGTTTCTTCCGATTATCAGGAATCTTCATTGCACTTTATATGCATATTTTAATTCCAGCAAGATTCCAAGACCCTTGGATCAACTGCATTCAAATACCTGCTCTGCCACTTTTTAGTTGTGTTACCTCACATAAGAGATTAATCTGGTCATGGTTCCACTGCTTCATTTGTAAAATGTACCTACCTCATGGGGTTGCTGTGAGGATCAATTGAGTGCATGTGGTAAGCATTGCTGCCACAGTAGGTGTGTGGCAAATATTAGTAGCTACTGTTGTTGTTGTCTGCCTCTTGCTTTCAAGTTACTTAATTCAGTCTTTCTTGCAATACAAGAAATTCTAACTTTATCCCTGATAGAGACTGCCAATCCCTGTAGTACAAGAGGCATACATTTCAACATTTTGAATTATAGAGTAAGTTCATTTTACCAGTATATACTATTCTTAGACATTTTATGCTGGAAGTAGCAAAGGGTGGTATGTGTTAATGTGTGCCTGCAGATTCGATTCTTTTAGGTGAAAGCTCAGCGTGCTTCCATGGGAGACGGGAGACTAGAAGTTACCAGGAGGTAGGGGAGTCAGTAAAGAGACCTCAGTGACAAAAGGAGCTTGGGAGATTGAAGAATAGAGCTTACAGACACCATGCTGCCGAACAGGTAATCAATATCTAATGTTATATAAATACTTTCTTCAAAAAGAAAATAGCTTTTCTCCCTCCATTGGAGATATCAGTTAGATAACATGATTTCAGCACTCTCACGCTGAGTTCAGCCACATCTTGGTTTAAAAAAGAAAAAAAGGAGTGCATGATGAATTCCATCTCTGTAAATCAGGACAGTTAAGGAGTCATTTTTTCTTTAGACTTTCTTCAAAAATTTGGCAGAAACAAATAAGATCGGTAAGGTTAAACCCATTTTCCTTTCTTTGCTTTTCACAGCTAGAATTGGTGGTGTCCTTCCTCACACCCATCATTCCTGCCGGGAAAACACACTTGCATAAGGCACTTACACAAAGCTCCCTGGAAACTCTGGGAGGCTGTATCACCACTTTTGCTAGCTGAAAGAAAACAAAAGGTATCCTCTGAGAGCTAAGGCATTGTTAGATTACAAGCTATTTTGTCTGGCTGAAAGAAGGAATATTTATTGAGACTAACAATGTTCTCTACCCCATAAAGAAGTCTTTCTCTATTTGACCTTTAGAAGTGCCTATGAGAGAGTGTATCAATATTTTAAGAATTTCAGAACTTTTTCAACATTCCTTCCCATCTATGAAAAATAGCCTTGCTAAACCACTGTAAAATATGTATTTTGGGATTTTTTTTTTAGTACAAATAAGATTTTTTAAACTAAGCTTTTCAAATTAAATATATAAAGTTTAGAAAATAAAATTCTTAGAGAGACCATTTTAAATCCACCTCCCCCTTTCCTATAGAGATGTAAGGCTCTGTGGGCATGGCATCGGCTCTCCTTTACCAGCCTCTCCAGACATGGTGGGGAGAATCATAGGCCTGGGGAGAATTTTGGTTCTCAGATGTATTTGAAAAGGTGTTTGGTTTCCATCCCCATCCAAATTCCCTAGGATTCTAAACTTAGTAGCTCTGTGTTACATGCACATAGTGGGAATAGACCACAAAACATGACCATAGCTGACGCACTCCAAAAAAGTAAGAAGCTCCTGATTCATAGACCTCGAACCCTCTCCAAAGTCAGTACTTTTTTGGCCACATCCAACTCCAGAAAAGAATGAGAACATCTCTTCCACTTAGGGACTGGTGATTATTATTTGTGTCACCCTATTCAGATAAGTGCCTCATGTCACACGTTTCTATTTTCCTTGTTCCTTGCCCCAAGATGGAAGCCTCACTGTCATATTATCGTCTGATAACTGATCTCCCACGGTTACTCCCTTTTCAAAGCACCCCTTTCAAAATACTGTCTCATGATTCACATACTCTCCTACAACCTCAAACTTCTCACTAAATGTGCCTCTTTTCCTTCTGACCTTATAGGTACCTGCCTCTCTAGAGGATACCACCACATCCCTTCTAGCCTTTCAAGTGGAATGTGCTGTTTGTCCTTCTCAGCTTATGATAATTTTCTAGGACAATGCTTAGCATGAGATTTCTTTATGTAACAAGTGTTCACATATAATACATACTGATTATGTGAAGACATACTTGTGGACCTTGGGGACAAGGGGCCCTCCTTTGGGACACAACGCAATTCTATATTCCTCTGCATCTTTTTTCATATGGGCCTCTTATGATTTCCCATTCTCTGAAACTGAGTCCGACATTACACCCTTGCTCTGTACCTCAAGTGCTGCCATTAACAGAGTGATGTCTGTGATCACAAGGAAACTCCACTCAGGCCTTTGAATTTTTCACTTCCAATGGCCTTGTTAATTCAAGTTTCACCACAACTTTCCCAGAATTGAGAAGACAAAGCTCCAAGGAAAGGGCCAAAAGTTTCCTTTTCTTGGGACCTAGAAATGGAGAACCTATCAAGGCCTGGCTTTCTCTGTATTTTACATAGATCAAGTGTCATTATGCAAATTAACTTCTAGTGTTCATCTGTGAAATTCCAGAAATCCGGAGGGAAGCATGTAACATGGTTCTAGATGGCAGCTGAGTAATATTTATATATCTGGTTTATTCCAAATTTGTCAGCAGAAGAGAAGCAGAAACTAACTAAGAGAGGAACAGAGGGCAGCCACTTAATGTCAGAAAGTGTCATTTGCTATCTGAGAATACAGGATTCAGAACTAAACACACCAAGGGGGAAAAGCCCAGTGTTAAAAACCCCATGCAGGTGCAAATCTGTATGATTTTTTCAAAGTTACATATGTTTCTGAGATTCCACCTCTGCATGTAAAATCGAGATGGAGAGACCTCCCCCAGGAAGCTATGAAATAAATGAGATGTGCCCAGGGTGCACTGCCTGGAGCCCAGCACGCCCAGAGAAAGGTTAGGTTGATGGTGATGGTGATGAAAATTTTCAAACCATGGGAAGGTGTAGGGCTTGGTAAGCTCTGTAACAGACTAGGATTCCAATCTTGTCTTTGCCAGTAATTACTCAATTATTTTACCTTTTTTTGACTTGCATACTTACACGTTTTAAAATAGGGATCATGCTTCCCCTACGTGTGCATTACATGGAATGAGCAATGCAACACTGCATGTAGCACAGTGGAAGCCAACAGGTGTTCCTGTCTTCCACCCTGAGCCCCAAGCCAATCCCATACCCATAACTCTCACATTTCAGACTGACAGGGAATATGTAGTTGTTGATGACCAAACAGAAATAAGTAAATAAATTTCCTTGGATACAAGAGAGGCAGAGCACTGTGTAAGCTGCTGTAGTTGAGTGGCTATATTTATATTCGTATATTTCTCTAATTGTTACACATACCTCATCTACCATGCCACACTTTTAAAGTTCTTAAACAAAGAGACTCTGATTATTTTGCTCTCACATCAAGAGTCACAACACTAGTCAGTAGTAATTTTAATAATTGCATCTCATCCTGATGCATCAAATCTTAAATGCAGATGTATAGCTTTGGTGCAATAAATGTGTTCCTAAAAAGTCATACATGATTTTTTTATGTTAAATCAAACCATATTTTACATGTACTTTAGTATTCACTACATAACTCAATACTCTCGAAGTGTTTCAGAATGTAAGAAATCATTCATTGACATAAACATAAATTTAAATTGTAATACCTCTAATACCAGATTTTTATGTTTTAGTTTTTCTTACAGTGCTGTTTGACTATATTGCATATTACTAACTTGCAGTTGTCGTAAGATTTTTAAGTAAGAGCTCAGCACAAAAATCCACCTTAGCATCTATTGACTTAGGATTTATCTGCCTGCTGAACCATTTGCTGATCTATTTCATCTTCATAATTATTAATGCTATGCAGATATGCAAATATCAACCCATGCTGTTTGTTTATCCAGGCAGTCAAAATAAGTATAATGGGAAAACTGCAATATTTGAATTTTGTTCATTTTACTTAACAAAGCTCATTTTATATTTTAACCATCACCAAGAGTAAAAGGGCAAAAATGACACCAAGCTTGGGATTTGATTAATTTCATTTTATGGCTTAAACTAAGAATTAATCTATTTTTCTCTTGATAAATATGCAGAGAAGATTATGAAATGACAGTTGATTTTTTCATATCTTTAAATCAACCTGTTTTCTTATTATTTTGAATAAGATGCTAAAAGGGCTTAGATTTTCAATCAATCTTTATTCCCATTGTTAACATCCTTGGCGAAAAACCAAAGAAGTATGCATTACAAATTTTAATTTCTCATTTATTAAATATTCATCCCAATGCTGTCAACTACTTGATATTGGTTGTTAGTACCACTTTTAGGTATGGGCATAACCATATGATTTTAAGTGTTCTCATCTAAACTATGTAGTCATTAATCAGTTGTCACTTTTCACCTATTTCAGCGTCTCTTTGAGAGTCATCTTACCCTGGCAATAGGTGGTCTTTATTTTCCTTCTATTTGAAATTCTCTCTCTTAGATTTCTGTCCATCTTTCTTTATATTGTTTATATTAAAGATGGTACTGGTACCAAAACAGAGATATAGACCAATGGAACAGAACAGAGGCCTCGGAGGCAACACAACATATCTACAACCATCCGATCTTTGACAAACCTGACAAAAGGGAAAGGATTCCCTGTTTAATAAATGGTGTTGGGAAAACTGGCTCGCCATGTGCAGAAAGTAGAAACTGGACCCCTTCCTGACACCTTACACTAAAATTAACTCCAGATGGATTAAAGATTTAAACACAAGCCCTAACACCATAAAAACCCTAGAAGAAAACCTAGGCAAAACCATTTAGGACATAGGCACAGGCAAGGACTTCATGACTAAAACTCCAAAAACATTGACAACAAAAGCCAAAATAGACAAATAGGATCTAATTAAACTCCAGAGCTTCTGCATAGTAAAAGAAACAGTCATTAGAGTGAACCAGCAGCCAACAGAATGGGCAAAAAATTTTGCAATTTACCCATCTGACAAAGGGCTAATATCCAGAATCTACAAAGAACAAAAACAGATTTACAAGAAAAAACCAAACAGACCCATTCAAAAGTGGGCAAAGGATATGAACAGACACTTTTCAAAAGAAGACATTTATAAGGCCAATGAACATATGAAAAAATTCTCATCATCGCTGGTCATTAGAGAAATGCAAATCAAAACTACATTGAGATACCATCTCACACCAGTTAGAATGGCAATCATTAAAAATTCTGGAGACAACAGATGCTGGAGAGGATGTGGAGAAATAGGAACACTTTTACACTGTTGGTGGGAGTGTAAATTAGTTCAACTGTTGTGGAAGACAGTGTGGCACTTCCTCAAGGACCTAGAAATAGAAATTCAATTTGACCCAGCAATCCCATTACCGGGTATATATCCAAAGGACTATAAATCATTCTGTCATAAAGACACATGCACATACGTGTTCATTGTGGCACTGTTTACAACAGCAATGACCTGGAACCAATCCAAATGCCCATCTACGATAGACTGGACAAGGAAAATGTGGCACATATTCACCATGGAATACTATGCAGCCATAAAAAATGATGAGTTCCTGTCCTTTGTAGGAACATGTATGAATCTGGAAAGCATAATTCTCAGCAAACTGACACAAGAACAGAAAAACAAATACCACGTGTTCTCACTCATACGTGGGTGTTGAACAACAAGAACACATGGACACAGGGAGGGGAGCATCACACACTGGGGTCTGTGGCATAGGGGAGGGACAGCAGGGGGTAGGGCAGTTGGGGAGGGATAATGGAGAGAAATGCCAGATGTGGGTGATGGAGGGATGGAAGCAGCAAACCACATTGCCATGTATGTATCTATGCAACAATCCTGCATGTTTTGCACACGTACCCCAGAACCTAAAGTGCTATAATATATATATATGTATAAAGAATCTTGTAGGAATTAGGAAATGATGTAGTATGTAATTAGTTATTTCATACATCTCGTGGTAGTTGTGTGCAATGTATCTTACTGGTCCAAAGCAACTCATGATAAGATTTCTCTCTTACCTTTCTTCCTCTCTATCTTCAGCAAGAACTATTTAAGTCCCTACAATATACTAGATACTGAGCTTAAAGAGATTCACAAGAAATGAGTTCAGCTTTCAAGGATTAGTTACAGTTTAATGAGCAAGATATACAAAAATTACAGTACAACATGATAAAACCTAAAGCCAATGTATGCCTGAAATATTAAGAAGGTACAAAGGAAAAACAATTAATTGAAACGTTACTTGAAAGTCACTTTGGACATGTGTCTTAAAGGGTATATAGGGATTTGCCAACTTGAAAGGTTTAGAACAACGCATCAAACTATTTGCAATCTTTAAAAAAAGAAAGATACACCTGGAAAGACAGGTTTATCAAGTGAAGACTGAAGACACCTATGAATAAGGATTTTTAATCAGTCACCTTAAGAGCAGGAATGTAAATACTACTGAATCTCAGTTTTCTTTTTCTTTGAGTTTGCAGCATGTTTACACATCAAAGAGGGTATTAAAGGTGAGATTGTCTTTCTTATACACCTAAAGGAGGTATAAATTTTAGATTCTCTTGCTCTTGAAGATTAATATTTTATACAAAATTGTTGACATCCAAAAGAACCAAATTGCTTATGCCCATGAAATGAGTAGCCAGTATTTTTGTCTGCATTTTCAAATGCTTTTGGCCATTGGTAAATGTTAATCATCCATGCCTATGATATTACTGTAATATTCTATATTTAGATGTAAAAGTCATAGAGAAAAACTCAAAGGTGTGATCTTTAGCTGCATTGTTTATATTACGGTGGCAGGGATCGTCAATATGCTGTAAAAATGAATGAATATCCTGAAGTAAATCTATGTGCTTGAACAATGAGTCGCATGCCATGGTCTTGAATCAATAAACTAGTTTCAGAAGAAAGTAAAGATGATAGTAAAAGTATTAATTCATAGTGTTTAAAGAGATCGATCTTCTCATGTATCAGGTTCTGTGCTGAGTGATTTATTTGGACAACTTTCCTCACAATCTATGTGGGAATTGTTGTCATTACTACTCCTCAGTTTGCTAATGAGAAAACAAAAACCAGCAGGTAAGCCAAAATTGAAACCAAGCACTGTGACTCCAGGGTCCAAGCTATCAATCCATGACATATTTAAATGCTACATATGAGATAATTCTTGAAATTCTAGTACACCATAAATTTAATATGAAATCACCATAGATCATATTTAGTACTAGTAATAAACACAAGTCTGCAAGACTTGGTTAATCCAGTCAGGGTAAGTAGGATCAAACTTGCAGCACTCTTGAATTCTTAGGATCTCATTTTACCAAGGGGAGCCTATAGAGGGTATTTAAGTACTTACACACAGTTCACTAAATGACATTGCCAGTTATTGGTAGAGTAGAACTCACCTTATCTAAACTCTACTCCACATATACCAATTTGACACTGAGGCCATTGTGAGTGTTGCCAAGTGAGCACCAGTGCTCTACATAGAGTCAACAGGCCACCTGTCATAGATACCCATATTCCTTGGTCTCTGAAGGAAACAGAAGCTGCTGCCTTGCTGTGCCCGGCTATCTCACTTTATGTTCATCCTGCTTTGCTTTCCTCTTCCGTGTTCCATCCTCCCACAGTGAGGACCTTCCTCTCACATCCCCAAGGAACTATTTCAGTAGTGCTCCAGCGTCTCTCTTTCATAGAAGCCAAACAGCACATTAGAGTTTCTCCCTCCATTTCTTAGCCCCCAGTAGATTTCTAACTGGTGAAATTTCAAACATTGTCCCAAGGAAGAGAAGGATCATTTTCTGATATTCTGGATTCAGCTTCTCTAAAGTTGCCAGTCCTGCCTTTCATAACTTTTATTTTTTTCTGAAATTAAAGGCACAAATACTATAGAAAAAAAAAACTTCAAGGTTTTTGCAACTGTCAACTCATCCCATTAATATTACTGATGTCACAGAAGTCATGTTTATTTTCCCCAGGATTTGTCACTCACCAGTGGAGCATCAGCAGCTAGAGAGAGGCAGGGGAAGTAAGAAGGCAGGTGGGAGAGAGGGCCAGAGGGAGGGTAGGCCTTGTAGTGGCATTTGTGTACTGGGAGGGCTCCCAGAATGGATCTTCAGTACCCAGGCAACAACTAGAACCTAAGCTTACTGAATCTTTGGTAGGTAGAACTCATAATAAAAACTTATCCAAAGCGTAAAGATGGTTTTCAAAAAAAAAAAAAGGATAATATTTTCTATTAGTAAATTATTATTCCTTTCATAAGCTCTAAAAAAAAATCAAACGTATACAAAGTAAAAAGTGTAAGTCCCTCTTCACAGCCCCATCACCAACATGATTACCTTCACAGAGGTTACTATTGCTTAAAATTTATTGTGTATTCATCTACATCTATCTTTTTCTACATTAATATATATGTGTGTGACTATATATATATATACGTACACCCACAACATATAGAATTATTTTAAAATAGAATGCATCATTCTGCAACCTAGGAAAAATCTCTAACCAAAAGAACATATTCTTTTAGAGACAATTTCTTTGCATTTCTCTGATGACTAGCAATCATAAACATTTTTTCATGTGTTTCTTAGCCACTTGCATGTTTTCTCTTTAGAAGTGCCTGTTCATATCCTTTGAACACATTTAATGAGGTTACTTGGTTTTTTTGCTTGTGGGTTTTTTTAAGTTCCTCATAGATTTGGGATATTTAGACCTTTGGCAGATGCACAGTTTGTAAATATTTTCTTCCATTCTGTAGGTCTTCTGTTTACTTCTTTGATAGTTTCTCTTGCTGTGCAGGAGCTGCTTAGATTGATTAGATTCCACTTGCCAATTTTTGTGTTTGTTGGAATTACCTTTGAGTGTTTAGCCATAAATCCTTTGCCATGGCTGATATCAAGAGAGGTATTTCCTAGGATTTCTTCCAGGATTGTACAATTTGAGGTCTTACATTTAAGTCTTTAATCTATTTTCAGTTAATCTTTATATATGTTTATAGGTAGGGGTTCTGTTTCAATCTTCTGCATGCAGCCAGCCAGTTATTTCAGCATCATTTATTGACTAGGAAGTTTTTTCTCATTGCTTTCTTTTGCTAACTTTGTCAAAGATTGAGTGATTGTAGGAGTGTGGCTTTATTTCTGGGTTCTCCATCCGGTTCCATTGGTCTATGTGTCTGTTTTTGTACTGTAGCCTTATAGTATAGTTTGAAGTCAGGTAATGTGATCACTCCAGATTTGTTCTTTTTGTTGAGGACTGCTTTGGCTATTAAGTCTCTTTTTTTGGTTCCATATGAATTTTAGAACTTTTTTCTAATTCTGTAAAAAAAAAATTTCTAATTCTGATGTTAGCACTTTGACAGGAATAGCATTTAATCTTTAAATTGCTTTGGGTATTGTGGCCATTTTAACAATACTGATTCTTTTAATCTGTGAGCATGGAATGTTTTCTCATTTATTTGTGTTACCTCTGATTTTTTTCAGCAATGTTTTGTAGTTCTCCTTGTAGAGATCTTTCACCTTATTGTTAGCTGTATTCTAAGTATTTTATTCTTTTTGTGGATATTGTAAACACACACTTTTAGTTGGAATGTAAATTAGTTCAGCCACTGTGGAAACTAGTTTGGAAATTTCTCAAAAACTAAGAGTTAGTCTACTATTCAACCCACCAATCCAATTACTGGGTATATATCCAAAGGAAAGTCAATCATTCTACCAAAAAACCACATGCACTCATATGTTCATCACAACATTATTCACAGTAGCAAAGACAAGGAATCAACCCAGGTTTCATTACCAATGGATTGGATAAAGAAAATGTGGTACATATACTCCATGGAATACTACACATTGATAAAAAGCACAAAATTATGTCTTTTCTAGCAATATGGATGCAGCTGGAGTCCATTATCCTAAGTGAACTAACATAGTCACAGAAAACCAAATACCATATGTTCTCACTTATAAGTGTGAGTACACATGGACATAAAGATGGCAATAATAGACACTGGACACTACCAGATGAGGGAAGAGGGAGCAAGGCAACGGGTAGAAAGTGACCTATGGAGCACTATGCTCACTGCCTGGGTCATGGATATATTTGTACTCCAAACCTCAGCATCACATAATATACATTTGTGACAAACCTGCACATGTACCCCGATTGTAAAATAAAAGTTAAAAAAAATAGACAACTTTTGTTGCTGAAACACATCAGAATGGATTATTTTTATGCATGCAAAACACAGACTTTTACTAAAATGGATATGAAATTTCAGATATTTTAAAATGTCTTGGAGATAGGTCTTGGTTTTCAACAAAGTAGACATGAATTAACTTTGCAACAAAAATAAAATTGTGGGAGGACTTTCTGTTTTTAGTCTGGCAAATAAGAAGCTTGGAAGTCATCACTTCCATCTTCACAGTAAGACAAAAGATGAAAGAACTGAAAATAACTATCTTTAGACCCATCAGATAATTGAACTCACCAGGAAAAACACTGCCCCTTACATTGGCAGACAGACAGGAAGATGCAGAGAATTACAATTTACCAGAGCAGAATCCTGGGATCAGAAACCTCTGTAGGAAATCGTATTGGGGTTCAGGTGGCTAGGAAAACTTAAGAGGCTTGGTGTTGACAAGTTTGAGAGTTAAAAATTTCAGGGAGGGCAGACTTGGTGCGGAGGTGGGGGCAGCTTTTGTGAGTTTTACCCCCAGGAACCCTTACTATGTTCTCACAATGAAAATAAAAGGAAACTTCTCTTATGCTTTGAGCAAGAAGAATGGGAAAACAATAATTTTCAAATATACTCAAAGTATTTTGTTTTCAACAGGATCCATCATCAAGAGAAGCTCTTTTAGCAGGCCATAACTGACTGAGGTTTCACAAAACCCTAATCAACATGGCAGAAGGGAAATTTCCAACTCCAGCTCTGTCTAGGTTTTCTGTTATACATTAGGGAAGGGGAAGAGGAGAAGCAAACCTGATAAGCCTTGGGAAGGTCATAGCCCAGGTGATAAGCTTACTGAAAGACTGAGACCTAATCATAAAAATATAGAATACTTTCCCTGCTCCCACACCTTACCATTGTATTAGTAGGGCTCCTGACCAACATTAGAATAATACAACCAAAGAACTGAACGTCTCAGACCTTATTTAAGAAGTTCTAAAAAATTGCAACAAAAACAGAAGGGATAAAAACAAGAACATCAAGATAAATTTTAGCCTCTGAAGTCTACATTTATAGCAAACATTACACACAGCCTAGCTCCAGGGCAGAAAAACAAAAAACAATACACTAATGTCATATGTATTTCAATTCCTTTTACCCGGTACATCAAGTCCAGCTTTAAGAAACAATTACAAAGCACATCAAAAGACCAAAAAAATAAGAGTCTGGAGAGCAGAACAATCACTGGAACAAGCTGCACACGTGTCACAGGTATTGAAGTAATCAAACCCAGACTTTAAAACAACTGTGATTAATACACTAAAGGCTCTAATGGAAAAAGAGGACAACATGGAAGAACAAAGGAGTAATGTAAGCAGAGAGATAAAATCTTTGAGAAACAGAAGGAAATGCTAGAAATCAAAAATACTATACAGAAATAAAGAATTCCTTTGATGGACTCATCAGTAGACTGGACTTGACCAAGGAAAAGAAACAGTGAGCTTGAAGAAATATTAATTAAAGCTTCCAAAACTGAAATGCAAACATTTTTTAAGAAAAGAATGAAAAAGAAAATAATATCCAAGAATTGTGGGACAATTCCAAAAGATGTAATGTACACAAAACAAATTTACTATCCAAATGAAAGATGCTAAGAATAGGGGAAAGTTGGGGACAGGTGTGTATGGTAACTCCTTGTATTTTTCATTTGATTTTTTTTGTAAACCTAAAACTGCTGAAAATACCTACTAATTTACAAAATTGAGGCAATGATTAGAAAATGTCCGATGCAAATAAATATAAGCTGTAAATGCAATGGTTTATTGACTGAAATAATAGAAGAGAGAATCTATATAATATTACTCATAACCTAATATCTCAAGAAGACAATATACAAGCAAGGACATAGAAGAGTCTGAATTTTATCATTAATATCAAATATTTAGTGAAAATACTTTCACACTTGTGTCCTAGAAATGTGAATAAACATCTTTTTCAATAATTTATAAGATATTAACATATGTAATTCATGTACCAGACAACAAAGATAATTCCAATAAGTTGCTCAAGTCATAAAGTTATAGGCTATATTATTTAATTGAAATGTGAGAAAACTGGAAATTTATAACAAATGCTTAAACTTTCAAATTCCAATCACTTGGAATTTTTTAAACATATATAACTCTCTTAAAAAAATGGCTTAAAGAGGAAATATACAACTTCAAAACCATCAGATATTAATAAAGAGTGTAGACAAACCTATACTCAGAGGAATATTCATAGCAATATTCACAGGCTTTATGTTCCCTGTCTGGCCAACAAGCAAGATTTTCGAGAATACTAACTACTATGTAAATGATTAGAAATATATTGAGCTATTTACAGAAATAATTTTCAGGTAAGTATTAAAACATACCATTTTGGAATGGGAAGGAACAATGTGTGTTTCCATCTATTGTGGTAAAAATCTATTTATCTAGAAATTATGGAGGAAAATATTAAGGTTCTGTTCTGAAAATGAAATCAAGGCCCAGCTGGCTACATCCATTAAGACTAATTTGCTTATGAGATGATACCAGTTGAAATTTCAGCACACATGTTGTTATCTCCTTTCTCTTTTGCCAACGAACTGGTAGCTAAATAGCTTAGAAAATCTTAAATGGTCCTTTGCATACCTGAGCCTGTGTTACGGATGATAGTTGTGTGTGAGGAGCAGAAAAGAACCAGCTAGAAGCAATAGCTGAGATGCAGAAGTGGAGATTGCCAGGGGTATTCTCTGGAGACCAAAGATAAAAAGGAAGGAAAATGTGGTAGAGAGTTCTCAGCTCATCCACACGCAATAGAAAGCCTAGGCTTCCTCAGAAAAATTGCAAGAAGTTTCCACTTCCACTACAACACTTCACCTCCACCACCTGTTCTCTTTCCAACTCTACCCATGACAAGCAATCCAAAATAGCTGGAAAGCAGAAGCAGGTCTGAGAGAGCAGCTCACATATACGAAGTAAAAGTTGAGACAAAGGAAGAGGGAATGATGCATGAGACAGGACACAAAAGAATATGTGAAGTACACTGGAGACAAATGAGATGGAAAAGTAGCCTCATATAATGCTACACATAACCCTGCAAAGTCCAATTTCTGTAGGGGTCCTGGTCAAGGTTAGTCACCTTGCTGGACTCAGCACTAAGTTGATTGCTTTTTCCCGTCATGAGGGTTGCCTCAGTTCCAAATATTTGACATGGAAGAAAGCACAGTTAAAGGGGGTCTAAATGGCTTAATGTTGGGGGAACCAGCTCTACTCATAAGAAGTGCAAAGATAGCCTAGAATAAAAGACTGAGGGTATGGAAAGAGGAGGGTGGAGTTGTAAAATATCAAGAGCGAATCAGCTGGCATCTTGCCTTCCACAGCTATTTTTCTTTTTCTGTTTTCTTTGGGTCTAGTCCCAGCAAATCCTTTTGCCAGATAAAACTCTGAAATAGAGAAAGCAGCATTTCAGCAGCAATGCTCTTTCCTATGGCCAAAACTAAGACAGAAATGCCAAGACTTTTACACTCAAAGAAGAACTGACTGGAAGCCAAACATGTGCTGGGTTCGCTTGGTAGGAGGTTGGTGAAGGGAACAAAAAGAAAATTCACAAATAGAAAATGACACTAAACAAAAGCCCTTGCAAAGCACAATTTGCAATATTAAACATACTTCTCATTAGCCAGGAGAACCTTCAGAGACGATAACCTGCTTGGATTTTAAGCAAAAAAGATTAACATATTCCAGTTGACGTTTCCCTTGAGGCTTAAGATGTCCCGTTTTCTTCTCTGCAACAGCTGTTCCCTACCACAAAGACCCAGTGACTAAGAGAAGTGAAAACATAGAGGTTTCTTGTCAGAGTTCACTTGTGCCTTTGGCCTTTTCTAATTTTTTTGACCCACAATGTACTTAGGACCCATTTGTAATTAGCCAGGCAAAGGAATAAAAGGGAACACTTCAGAAACTGAGCCACTCTGATTAGCATGTCTTCAATGGGGCTTTGAAACACCTTCAGAGTATCCCCAACTCATCTAAGGGATGGTTTAAATGCTTAGAGCAAACCAATGAAAATCCACCTTAATTTTAAATAAAAACATATACCTAACATCAATTTAATACTTGGGGAAGGGAAAGAAGATCTGGTGGAATCAACAAATAACTATATAATCTCATAGACTGTGAAGTTGGCATGTGATAAAAGTCATTTAGATTGGGGTAATATATTGAGAAACAGAAATAACTAAGAGGGTGTGGGAATAGAAACAAATATGATCTGCTAAACCACAAATGAAATAAATTGTTTCTTTAAAAAAATTGCTTGTAGATAATGTTTCTGCAACATTTCAGGAATGTTTTTCCTTCTGTCCAACTCCCTTAAGTGGGTGGTGGTTTGCCCTCTTGTCTGATAGATACAGGATCGTTCTGCTTAGGTACGTGGCCACCATCAAAGAGGCGGGGTAGATTTTTAACCATATGTGCTCACGTAAACTCTGGATAGAAAAAGCCTTGGAGGGGATAAGGAAGTGACATTGAGGTCCTCAAAGGAAAGCCCATTAAGCTGTTCTTAGAGGACAAATGCCACCTAGATGCACACAACAGCCTCAGCTCCAAACCGTCAGTGAAAGGGCGTGGGGTGGGGCTTCTCAAATTCTCCTGGTAAAAGGAATTAACATGTCCCTAAACTTTCCTTCTAGGAAAACTACAGCAAGAGTAAGGCATGGCAAAGATTGCCAATTAGGAATTTGCTAAGTATGTCCTTAAAATGTGTCCGCAAAGCAAACTTAACAACATAATGAGCAGCTAATTCAGCCCCTCACACCTTTTCCACATCACATCTCTCTGTAGCTCTCTCTTCTATTTAATCTCCCTCTTTTTGACACTTATGGCATCATCTTCTTTATCAGTGTTCTGTGGCCTTTGAAGTGAGGACCAGATTAGGAGAAAGGAAAGAATTGCTTGAACAATATGAAATTCTAGAGCTATTTGCATGATAGGAAGCTTATAAAGAGTGAAGACAATCCTACAGATTTTCCAATACAGACTGACTTGTGAGGCCAGGCTAATTGCTTGCAATCTGTTTCAATATACCAAATACCACGTTGATACATAGAATGGTCTCAATTCAAAGAAAAATATTTTTCATTGCATTAGTGTTGATGAAGCACAAGGATAATCTATAGAATTAAAATATTAGGATTAATTAATCTGGAATCTCATTAAAGGATAGGTACAATAAGAATTGAAACCAGGAGGATGGCTTGGGAGATATAGAAAGAAACATAAAAAAATGTTGGGTTTAATGGCTGTTAAGGTGACCAGTTATATAAATAGAAGAAGGGTGATTTTTCAAGGGAAGGAGAAAAGAAGTTGCATCAATCACTTTACCTAGCAATGGTGATGATAACTTTTATAAGGAGGCCACTGTACTATGTGTTCTTGCAGACTGAGAGCCCCCAATCTCAGTGACTACTGAGAATGGCTCTAGACCCCACCACAGAGCTTGGACAGGAGTTTCCTCTCCCTCTGCTCTGATACTGCCCTCTGCAATCTCCTCCCCTCCTCTCAGACTAGCTCTGCTTTCTCTCTCCACCACTGCAGACTTACTCCCAACAATTGCCAATTGGGCCCACTGGAAGTGCACATTTGCCAAGCTGACATAGATAACCTTGTGGGACTGACAAAGATTCAAGGTTTAATGTGAACAATATGTTCTTCCTGAGCCCACTCCATGGTCACTGCTTAGAAAGCAAGCCAGGCAAACAAGAAGGCATAGCCTATTGGAACTACAGGCAGGGACGCATGAGAGTGCTAATGCTAGAACAGCGATTCGCGAAGTGTGGTCCCTGGACCAACGGCGGCAGTGTTGCCTGGAAACGTGTTAGAAACATAGTTTCTGAGGTTTCACCCAAAATTTATGGAATCAGACACTGGAGTGGAGCCTGGCAATCTGTGGCTTCATGACTCTTCCAGTTTAAGTTGGAGAAATGAACTAGAAGACCTTTTACAGTTGGCCACAACGCCCTTATCCCATTTCTCTCCTTGAAGTGTGCTTGCTTTATTCCATCTGAAAAATTCCTTCTTGGACTTTCAAAATGCAATTCCAATTTTAACTATGAATTCTCTTCTAATTCTTCATCTTTTGGGAATGTCATGGTCACCTCCTACCAGAAATTCTAAGAACAGTTTTGAGAGCCTTTGTTTTCCTGCTTGGATGTTCTTCAATGCGTCACCAAACCTACAACAGAAACTACTCATTTTTAAAACTTGAATGATTTGCAAATAAAACAGAACCTATAAACCATTAGCAGTTGTGTTATATATTTTTTTCCAGCATGATTGGAATTGACACCATCAAGCTACAGGATAAAAAAGAGCTAAAACATACAGAGTAGATAAGAAAAAGGTACATGAAAGGATAAATAAGAGCCAGAAATTTTGTAACTGAATAGGCTCTACTACTGAGTATTTAGAAAGAACTCTTCTCACAATCAGAGTTAATTAAGGAATGAGCTGCCATGAGAGGTAATAGGCTTACTCTCACTAAGGTATTTTAAGTGTGGATAGTAGATGATAAATATGAATTGGCCCTAGAGATAGAAAACAATCAATTGGAGAAAATTGCTTGGAGCACTGTGTTAAGAAGCATTATAATTAGATAGGGGACCAGAGGGACAATTCCAATGTGGATTAGTGATGTCTGCTTTGAGTGCAACAGGTAGGCATACAGGTAACTATAGCTGACTTCCTTGGCCAGTGATGATAAAGCATGTGCTTGACTTATGCTAAATGATCTCTTAGAAATATAAATTTCACATGTCTATGATTAACACCAAGAATTTTTAAATGGAGGGTACCATGGAAACATAAGTTACTATGTTATTGTTCCCTTTTTGTCACTACTGATAAGCCACTGGAGATGAAGTTCTATCTTGGGGATAAATGGCTTCAGCCAAGGATAGAGTAGGCAAGCCAGCTATAATGCATCATTACCAAATTTATAAATCAACAGTTAACACTTTGACATACCTCAGAAGGCTACTCACTAAGGCACAATCACAAAACATTGGGTGAATGTAAATAATTAACAGGAAAGTAATTAGAGGTCTTTTTAAAAAGCCATCTATTTTGATCAGTGTTAAAGAGTTTAGACAATGGTTTCTACAAGAATAAATCATTGTTTCCATCTTTGCCACTTTTAGTGCTGTCTTCTCTAATTTAAAAACCATGAGAAGATTGAAGAGTTAGAGTGGCTACTTTGAGGTAACAATACCTTGGGCAGGTATTTTATTTTTTAAATTTTCCTTTCAAATAATTTTCCTTTTTTGAGGGGAAGGTAAAAGTGTGAAGGTGCTCAGATTGGGGTTGATGGGGGACAAGCATAATTTTGTTTTAAAGGCAGTTGTAAAATGGAAACTGTGGAATGTGATCTGGAGACCCCAAGAACCACATCCATCGATTTGGAAGGTGATTTCCTGAGCTGAATTTAAAATCACTCATACGGTGGTTCCCAGGCTTTAGTTACATAGCCATCACTCAATATTTATAGATCCTAGGATTCAGGTGTGAGAGTGACCCTGTACCCAACTGAATCCACAAGTCTTCTTCACTGCTTGAGCTAATTTTGAATGTCATTATCTCCTTAATGCAATACAGTTAAAACATTATCTCCCATAAATCACCTGTAATCAGTGCTGAGAAATCTTTTAAGCCATCCTTCTTGTACTTGTACTCTGTCATTATTTGATATATCCAGGAAATTAACCAGCCTTACGTCATCATAAAAGGAATGGCTTCATTTCAATAGAAATGGGTACAAGTAAGTATCAGAAGAAAACTGTCTTTAGAAACCTAGATTCTTTTTTCCTTAGAAAGAAATACAAAGAGAGACATACAGTAGATCTCGTGCAAGACTTTCAATTGGAGTCTCAGTTTCCTCATCTAAAAATAGGGTAATAGTATACATCCCACAGTGTAGTCATAAGGATTTAGTGAGAAAAAAAATAAAGAATTCCTTGCATTTCTAAGGTGTTGGCCATCCCAGCTGGGGGCTCAACCCTAAGGTAGCTTTTAGGGGAGAGCATAAGATGTGATCAGGACTCACACTGAGGGTCAACATGAGGTCTCCCTCACTGCAGGGCCACTCTTGACTTCAAAGTTCAAACCTAATCCCCTGATTTCTACCCAGACATTCAAATGCTATCTTTCCATTTTAGCTGAGCTCTGATAACAAGATCCCTGACTAGGATGCAAAAGTTGCAGTCCCAGTAGTGAGACTAGCCATTTATTTAGAATGTCAACCCTCCATTGTCTTATCTATTTCATCCTCACACCACCCTCCTGGAGGTCTAGTTCTGGAAATTACCCAGGGACTCGGCGGTGCCACTCACTGCCACCTCCCTGATACACAGGCCCTGCCTGGATTGGTAACTATGACTGTTCCCATGTGCTTCTGAGTACCATTCTACCCTGTTATGAATACCCATTATATCTGTAAATGATCTCATGTCAACTGTCTAGACTGAATCTGCTGTGTGTTCTTACCCTTTGGTGATCAGGTTCTGAGGCATGGACTAAGTATATTCCTAGAAATTAACCCTGTTTTTGCCTCTTAAGTGACAGCCTCACTCTAATAAAGACAAGACTGGAAGCAGGCCTTTTTAGCCTGGCCCGTTTCACCAAATTCAACCATGGTTCAGCTGGATACACAGGGCAAATATATCCATGTTTTTACCAAATGTTTATTAAGCATCTACTATATGGCAGGCACTGCTCAGGTGCTGCAGATGGAGCAGTGAGCAAAATGAGATTGACGCCACCATGCGGTTAACCTTTTAGCAGGAGAGACTGAAATTAACCAAGTGTGTTGATCTTTGCCATCAGCCCCCTCAAATCCATTTGACTGTCCATCCTCTCTCCCCTTTCTATGTCCCCTAGATAGCGAACTCTGCAGACTGCTTCAGTAGATCCCTTTGCCCCCAGGCCTTGAGCTCGGTTTGGCCAATGGGACTCACCCTTCCTGCCAGACAGTCCTCTCCTACAGTCACCGCTGTCTCTGGGTGCTGGAGACTGCTCTCCATGGCCCCTTTAGGCCCTGCTGCTGTGGCGGTATCTCTGTCTTGCTTTGTCTTTCTGTGGTCTCCCTTGACACTGCCCATACCTTGTAAACAGCTCCCTGTTAAACTCATCTCTTTTGAACATGCCCTCTGGGTACTTCTAGGTCCCTGACTGCTCTGCCAAATAAATAAATATATGGTATTATGTCAGGCAGTGATAAAAATTATGAATTCAAAAGTAAAGCAGGGCAGAAAAGACATAGCACTAGGAAGGGTTCTTTTAGATTCAGAGTAGTCAGTAGTGATCTATCATAGCAGGTGACATTTGAATAAAGACCTAGTAATTTGAAATAGGGTTGCCATCTGAAACACAGGAGGACCAGTTAAATTTGAAGTTTATGTAAACAATAAATATTATTGTAGTATGTCCTACATATTGCATGGAGCATACTGATGCAAAAAAGGTGTTCATTATTCATCTGCAATTCAAATCTAACCAGATACTCTGTATTTTTATCTGTAAAATCTGCAATTCCAATTTGAAGACAGTGAGCCATATGAATATCTGGAGGAAGAATATTCTAGGCAGAGCCAATACCAAGTACACAGGACTGAGGAGATCCTTGGTGAATTTGAGGACTATCAAGAAATGACCAAAAAAAAAGAAAGAAAAAAGAAAAGAAATGACACAACTGGTATATTAGACCATTTCTCACACTGCTATAAAGAAATACCTCAGGTGGGTGGACTCACACCTGTAATACCAGCACTTTGGGAGGCCAAAGCGGGCAGATCACAAGGTCAAGAGATCAAGACCATCCTGGCCAACATGGTGAAACACTGTCTCTACTAAAAATACCACAGTTAGCTGGGCATGATGTGCCTGGTCCCAGCTACTTGGGAGCCTGAGGCAGGAGAATTGCTTGAACCCGGGAGGCAGAGGTTGCAGTGAGCCGAGATTGTGCCACTGCCCTCCAGCCAGCTAACAGAGTGAAACTCTGTCAAAAACAAAAACAAACAAGAAAACCAGAAATACCTGAGACTAGATAATTTATAAAGAAAAGAGGTTTCTTTGGCTTAAAGTTCTGCTAGCTGTGCAGGCAGCATGACAGCATCTGCTTGGTTTCAATCCTGGCAGAAGGGGAAGGGGAAGCTGGCATACTTCACAGGGTCTAGTAGCAGCAGGAGGAAGAAAGGTGGGGGAGCTCCTACATAGTTTTATACAACCAGATCTTGTGAGCACTTACTATCACAAAAGTAACACCAAGGGGAAAATCCTACCCTGTGATCCAATCTCCTCTCAGCAGGCCCCACCTTCAACATTGGGTATTACAGTTGCACATGAGATTTGGATGGAGACACAGATTCAAACCATATCACCTGGTATCTTAGCACGCACAATATTAAATATTGTGAATGGTCCACAGAGTATTATTGGAGGCAGGAGGAAGCAAAGTTTACAACCCTGTTTTATTTTCCTATGGCCTGTACTTTCTCTCATCCTTTGAATTGCCCAATCCAGTTTCCGATGTCAATTCCAGTGATAGGGCAAAGGAAGACAGAGGAAGAAATCAAGATGCCATAGCCCTCAGTGCAGCAATAAGAAATGAACCCAAAAATTACTTGAAAGTAGCCAATATAGTATTAGGAACAAACACCAAAGCTTATGCAAATTACATGCAAATTGCTTTAATGTTCCTCTAACTCAGGCATCTGGGTATAATTCCTGGAAAGCTTTAGGAGACCTGTGCTGTTTGCTGTCTCCTGTTGGTGAGTTAGCTCCCAGTCAGGCAGAGGCACTGTCTGTACATACCCATAGAAGAGAAAAACTCTTCTTTAAAGAATGGGTTCATAATATTCTCCCTGGTTCAGAACTGCTCTGCCCTTACCCCATCATTCATGCCCTCTCATTCTATTCCAAAAACCTTGATCAAAGAGGTATCATTATCCAATTTAAACAGAAAGATACGTGTTTTGCCCAGGGCATAAAGTAAAGGGATTGATTCCAGACAGAAACAAACTAGTTGTTTGACTCAATGTACTCAATGGATTTGCAATTTAGAATAAATACTCTGTCTGAGAGCCCTGTGTAAACCCTTTAAAAGAGATGAGTCCAAAAATCAGACAAAACTTTCCTAACAGTGTGTGTGTACATACATGTGTATTTAAGTGAATAAAATTAAATAGGATAAGAAAAAATTATATTAAAATAATGTTATTTAAATATTTTTTAAAAACGATTGGCAGTTACATGCCTCATTATCAATGTATTGAATAAGATCTAGTAGAGTGTCAAGTAACTGTGTTTTTAAAGAGGAGGTGCATATACATAATATTTTTAGATAAATACAGCAAATGTGATATCAAATTATCTCTGAATTCTGGTCACAGTTATTATACGACTTTGTGATTTGTTGTCCACATTTTTAGTTTTAGTAATCACTATATTTAATAAAAAAATAGTGAAAATAAAGGTATAATTTCTTCTCCCAATCGAGTTCACATATGGCTGGAATTCGCTCACAGACCCAGTCTAAGGATCATATGTTAGGAATATAGAACAAATCTGAATGAGTTTCTCCCAATTCCAAACCTTAAAACAACCACTGTTTTTATTTCTATTTGTGAGGACTCATTGAGGAGTGCTTTTAACATCTTAGATACTTCAAAAATTAAGAAATTTAATTCAAGTAACTGATCCAGTACTTGCTGGCAGTTTTTTTTTTCTCAAGCATAATCATGGCTACAGCTTTTTCATTTCCAGTTTTTTCTTGATACTGTAATAGAACTCATTTTATAGTTACCTATATTATATCATTATATCTATATATCTATATATGTCATTTTATAGTTATAGAACTCATTTTATAGTTACTTATATTAAATAATTTCTCTTTGCAAACTCATCAAGCTATACATGCAACATTCTTGTACTTTACTTTATTTAAATTACTTACATTAAAAAAGTAGAGTACTCAGGACTCACCAATGTTTATTATTATTCTTTCCCTTTTCCCCATTAAAATGCTATACTAACTTAAAACTACTCAACTTAAAAAAGTTTCCTGAAAATCACTTTCACAAAGTATCTGAACCCTTACAGTTGAAAAGATGACAGACAAAATAGGAGTTGATTTTAGATAATAAAATTTTCGATTTTATTTTGACTTTACTCTTATTATATATTTTTTGGTAACCTGAAGGTTGGTTTATGCTCTTCTCCCTAAACATTAATAAATTCAATAATAAGTTCAAAAAATACTCAGAAGTTTTGTCAGAGCATTTGCTGTATTCCAGGGACCAGCATTGTTTTGCATAATTTGTTAATAAGTACCTAATTGTGACAATAGCATAATCATTGTACTCATTTTTTCTTGAACACCTTTTTTGTACCAGGTGCCATGCTCAACTTGTGCAAGTAATTCCCTCCCACTCTACATGACATCGTTTCCTTATGAGTTGCCATCTCTTCTTTTCTCATTAGACAGAGCTATCAAAGGTAAATTGCTTCTTGCTAATGAATCTGAAAACACAAATGCTGACCTAAATTATGTGGAAGTTCATTATAAGTGAACTCTAAAATGCTTCACAACAGGCTTAACAATAAAAGCTGTTTAAAAAATAGATCCTGTCCCAGCACTTTGGGAAGCTGAAGTGGATGGATGGTGAGGTCAGAAGATCGAGACCATCCTGGCAAACACGGTGAAACCCTGACTCTACTAAAAATACAAAAATTTAGCCATGTATAGTGGCACACACCTGTGTTCCCAGCCACTTGGGAGGCTGAGGCAGGACAATCGTTTGAACCTGGGAGGCAGAGGTTGCAGTGAGCCAAGATCACACCACTGGACTCCAGCCGGGGCAAGAGCAAGACTCTGAAAAAAAAAAACAATAGAACTGGGTCAGGCACAGTGGCTCATGCTTGTAATCCGGGCACTTTGGGAAGCCAAGGCAGGCAGATCACTTGAGCCTAGGAATTCAAAACCAGCCTGGGCAATATAGTGAGACCTTGTCTCTTCAAAAAAAATTAATAAATTAGCCAAGTGTGGTAGCATGTACCTGTGGTTCCAGCTATTCAGGAGGCTGAGGTTGGAGGATCACTTGAGCCTGGGAAGGAGCAGCGGTTGCAGTAAGCCCTGTTCTCAAGACTACACTCCAGCCTGGATAACAGAACAAGACTCTGCAAAAAAAAAAAAAATATATATATATATATATATATATATATATATATGTATATTTGTAAATTATATTTCAGACAAAAGAAAAAATATACAGTATATTCTTTCATCTGAAGTATAATTTACAACATGAAAATTCACCCTTTTGAAATATAGCTTAGTGAGTTTGAACAAATGAATACTAGTCTATAGCTACAACTCAATTAATATTTAAATTTTCATTACACCAAAAATTTTCCCTGTGTTCCAATTGAGGTCAATCTTCTGCTTCCAGCCGCTATAACCCCTAACCAGTTTTCTGTCCCTATGGATTTCCCTTTTGTTAGAAGGTCATATAAATGAACTCATGTAGTACATCATATTTTTATATCTAAGTTAATTAACTCAGCATAATGCTTTTGAGATATGCATATGTTGTTGCATATTTCTATAGTCTGAAATAATTATTTTCTGAAATAAATATTTCATACTTTATTTATAAGTTAAGGGATATTTGGGCTCTTGCCATTTTTTTATAACTATGAATAAAATGGCTATGAACATTTACATACAAGTCTTTGTATGGACATATGTATTCATTTACCCAAGCACTACTAGAATGATAATTACACATGCTTTCTTGCTCTAACACCAACCCTGGTCACTGCTGAAGGAGAGGAGCCAAAAAGAGGAAAGGATGACACCTGCTAAGGTCTTCGTTTCTAATAACCACTATAAAAGAGCCAGGTCTTCTTGAAGAAATAACTAATCCCAAGACCAGAAAGGAAATAATGTCAGAAAGTAAGAAAATGCTCAACACACACACACACACACACACACACACACACACACACACACATACACACACGATGATATGGGTAGATCAAAGGGACATAACCATCAAGTAAAGAGCTCCCAATGCTCAATGCTAGAAAAATTTGAGCAAGAAAATAAATATAGTAGTCCAAAGTATAAAATAAATATTCATGAACACATACTTATATAAATAATTTAATATATTAATAAGTGGGGGAAAATAGATCTTCCATCCAGAATAATTCTAAATTATTGATGTAAATACTCTTCCTTGAAGGAGGTAAAGCATAACTCCTGGCCCTTAAACGTCAGCTGCCCTAGTGACTGTCTTCTGAGAGTATTAAACCTAAATGGAGAGAAGAAGAAAAGCTTTACAGTGAAGAAATCTGTCAAACACAACCTCAGCCAGGTGGCCAAGGTCAGTACAAACAGTGGTAAGTCATGTTGATGGTGTATACCCTGGATAAGATGTGATGAGAATGGCATGTTATCTCTGTGGCCTTCCAAAAAAAAGTCATAACCACACTCTAATGAAGAGAAAAACATTAGAGAAATCCCAAGTGATGGACATTCTGCAAAATACCTGACCAATGCCCTTCAAGACTATCAAGGCCATCAAAAACAAAGAAAGTCTGAGAAAATATTAAGGTCTAAAAGAGCCATAGAAGACATGACAACTGAATGTCATGTGCTATCCTAGGTGGAATCCTGGAACAAGAAAAAACATTAGGTTAAAAACTAAAGAGATCACAATAAAGTATAGACTTCAGTTAGTAATAATATACCAATATTGGTTGACTACTTATAACAACTGTACCACATTAAAGTAAGAGGTTTCATAGGGGAAAATGGTGTAGGGTATACGAAAACTCTCTGTACTATCCTCATAATTTTTCTGTAAATCTAAAACTGACCTAAAATAAAAATTGTATTTAAAAATAGAGAAAGAAAAAAGTGGTTACATTTTTAAGTCCCTCTTCCTTAATATATTTTTGTCACCTAAGTGATAGGATAAATTTAGGTCCTCTAAAATAGTGACATTAGAATAAATCCCCTCTATTTAAGCACTGGTTTCAGTTTATTGCAAATAAAACTTAAAGAGTTGTCAAATGTTTGTTGCATGAGTTAAGTTTTTCAGTGTCTGGTATAGGGGACTTGCCTCACATGCAAATCAAATTTCTGAAGAATGATAGGTCCACAAAATAACCAGCACAGTCCCTTACTTGAGGAGCTTATGTTATAAAATTGTATGCAGTATACCATAATATTTTACAATGAATATAAACAATTTCCCAAGTGGTGTTTCATACAATAAGTGTTGGTTATGTTCAATAAAGGAATGTATTAATATTGACTAAGTGTGTTAGGAAAGTATCAATCAAGGGCATACAACATGAAAGAGGTCTTAAGACATAAGAGAAGTTGAAAAATACAAAAGCTCATCAGAGACTACTATGAACAATTACACACTAATAAACTAGAAAACCTACAGAACATGGATACATTTTCACATCTAGCCTTCCAATGTTGAATCTGGAAGAAACAAAAAACCTACACAGACCAATAGTAATGAAACTGTGTTAGTAATAAAAAGTCTCCCACCAAAAAAATAAAGCCCAGGACTAAATGGCATCACTGCCAAATTTGATAAAACTTATAAAGAAGAACTAATGCCAATTTTCCTCAAACTATGAAAGAGGAGATGTTTCCTCCTAGTTTATTCTGTGAGACCAGCATCATCTTGATACCAAAACTAGATACCAACAGAATGAAAAAAGAAAACTGTAGGCCAATGGCCTTGATGAACATAGAAGCAAACATCCTCAGTAAAATACTAACAAATGGAATCTAACAGCACATCAAAAAATAATACATCATGATCAAGTGGGATTTATATTAGGGATGCAAAGATGGTTTAATGTATACAAATCAATAAATGTGATGCATCACATAAAAGATGGACAAAAAAACCTATAACCATCTCAATAGATGCAGAAAAGTCAGTTAATAAAATTCAACATCCCCTCATTATAAAAACTCAACAAACCAGGCATTAAAGGAACATACCTCAACACACACAATTTGTTCTCTTTATCTGGAGAATTCTGTTTAATTTAGGTTTTCATGGAATGCTTGCTATGTGAATGCATAAATGAATGAAAGAATGTCATTGTTCTGTATTAACTCAGAGTGCGCCCCTTTAGAGTAATCATATTTGACACCACCCACAGTGTGAGTCAGCTGGCATTGCCAAAAACATTTTGTAAAACTTATGTTTTCAGTATTGCCTGGTTTTCAATACTCATTATGCATTTTCTAATGTGATCTCCATTATCAATAAATTTGGTTCTAACTGCCTTTTAATAATTAAAAAATGGCAATAATAACACTTCCAATGTCAGAAAGAGATACATGCCATTATTAAGGACATTTCACAGAAAACCCCAAATTTCTGTGAACAATTCTAAAGACAATCATATGGCTGAAAGGATGCTTAAAAATTCTAAGGGAAAATTACAAAGGTGTTTTGAAGCAGAGACTCTTTCTTTTTAAACAGGTATTTTTTACCTTCTAATCCAAAATAATTAAAGGAACAATAAGAAAGTTGCCTCAATTCCTCATCTATTATTATTATCACCAGATCAGATTATACCTTTTCCAAAAGTAGCCTTTATTAGATGTGTAGGTGAATAGTGAATGTGTTAGTCTGGGCTATTTAGAAGAAACAGAATTAATTAAGTAAAAGGTGATTCATCATAATGACAATTAACATTCATTGACTGATAGTAATATTATGGATGTCACACATGTTTTCATGACGTAACCCAGGAGCTGGCAGATGTTTTCTATACTTCCATATGGTAAATATGTTTGTTTTGCAGGCCACAGGATAGACCGTTGTTGCTGCTGCAGCTTTCCCCTCCTCTTCTTTCATCTTTCTCCTTATCTTCCTCTTCTCCTTCCCCTTTCTCTTAATCTTCTCTTTTTTCTTCTCCTGTTTTTCCTCCTTCTCCTCCCCACTCCTTCTTATAAATAGTCCATTAAAATACACAAATTATTCCTAGCTCGGGGTTGCACAAAAACAGGCACTAAGTCTGTGAGCTATAGTTTCCTGGCCCTAATTTTAATTCACTTGACCTTCATTTCTACCTTAATGGATTAGATCCCATTGCTTTTTCATTTTAAGATACGGAAATTAAGACCAAGAGATGTTAAATAATTTGCCTAAAGTCACACAATGAACACAGACTGAATAGGAAACTGAAACAGGCTGTTTGATTTTAAGCAGTAACTCTCATAGTGTGGTTTCCAGACCAGCAGGACCTAGGAACTCTTCAAAAATGCAAATTGTTGGACTCTACCGCCTGTTTTACAGAATCAAAAATTATAGGTATGGGACCAATTCAGGTGTTTTAATAAATGTTCTAGGGGGATTGGTTTACCAACCAAATGTCCAACTGCTACTCCATCATTCTGGATGAAGAGAACTTGTTAAAAGGGCACATTTTTAGGTCCTACTTCAGACCAATGGAATCAGACTTTCAGGGCTGAGACACAACCATCTGTGATTCAACAAGTCTTTCAGAGGATACAGATATCTACCTGAGGTGAGAACTGCTGCTTTAGTCCAGAGGCATGCTGATCTTTTCTTCTTTCTGTTCCACATAGAAAGCTAATAATGCTTTACAATATATATATAGCTTATTGAAATATTCTCAATATTCTCATTTTATAAAATTTCCATCAGTTATAAAATTTTATTATTCTTTTTTGATATATGGAATATTATGCTTTGAAGGAGGGTTATTATTAACTTTAGAGGAATAGATTTGTGTCCTTCCAATTAAATGAATATTCATCTTTTATCTGTGAGGAAAAATTGTTTTATTTTATGGGCTTATTAACATAGATACATGTTTCAGATTTTTCTAATTCTTATTTTTTGTTTAACAACTAATCTATTTTTTATCTAGTTGCTCCATAAGATGATACTGTTTTGAAGAAAAAGGCCTAAAATAATTTCTCATTGTATATTTTTCTGATTTTCACATTAAATTGGCAAGGTGACCAATGTTATTGCCAGGGCTACTTGCTCTCTGTGTCTGTATAAAGAAACCTGGCAATGTGGGCTTGACTTTGAGTCCACTTTAGTGATGAGTTTTGGGGAAAAGTCCAATAAGAAAAGGGAAGGTAATGCTACAGGCAGAAAAATCAGATTAAATTCCACAAAAGATGACAGAAATCACAGTAATGTGTGGCCATGCCCAGTTGTGAACCTTGAAAAGTTTTAGATTATGTCTCATTCGTGCAGTTCATACTGAACAAGCTAAACACTATGACTAACGCATCTTACACTGCTATCTGGTGGTCTTCATTACTTTCAAAGAAAATACATTTTTGAGTCATTTTTCTTTACATGAAATCAGTAAACCTTAGAACATGAGTTGAAGAGAGTGAAACCATAATTTCTTCCACATTTCAAACTATTAAAGAGACTTCGAGGAAATAACAGAGGACTCAAAATAGCTTTGAAGACCCTCTTTCTTAACCTATTGTTAATTTCCTGAGATTTGCCAAGGACTCAAACTGAACTCATTATCTTCTTACTCCTAAGTGTTACAATAACACATTCCAGTTTGTTTCTTCTTTCTAAGATAATCATCTTCAACTGAGTTAGTCCATGGCCTCAACATAATAAATGCTATATATGACAAACAAACTGCTAATATCATATTCATGGGGAAAAGCTGAAAGCCTTTCCTTTAAGAACTGGAGTAAGGCAAGGATGTCCACTTTCATTACTCCTATTCAACATGGTACTGAAAGTTCTAGCCAGAGAAATCAGGTAAGATAAAGAAATAAAAGGTATCAAATTGAAAAAGAGGAAGTCAGATTGTCCCTCTTTGCAGATGAGATGATATTTTGTCTAGAAAAACCAAAGGACTATACCCCCCAAAACTCCTTGGATTTGAAAAATAATTTTTAGTAAAGTTGTAGCATATGAAATGAACAAAAATCAGCAGCATTTCTATATACCTTAATAAACTCACTGAGAAAGAAATTAAGAAGGCAATCTCATGTGAAGTAGCTCCCTCAAAATTAATAAATACTTAGGAATAATTTAACCAAAAAAATAAAAGATCTCTACAAGCAAAACTACAAAACACCTATGAAATAAATTGAAGATGACACAAACAAATGGAAAGACACGCCATGTTCATGGATCAGAAGAATTAGTATTGTTAAAATGATCATACTATCCCAAATCAATATCCAGATTCAATGTAATGCCCACAAAAATAGCAATGTCATTTTTTTCACAGAAATAGAAAAAATGACTACATAAAGTGGATAATGTTATAGACATAATGCAAGTTACACAAGCTTGAAGTATATATTACACTCACCCCTATCTGTCATCTGCCATCTCTAATCCAGCTCTGAATCACGATGATTTCCCTCTGAATTATTCATAGCCATCTGTCAGGTCTCCCTGGCTTCCCCTTTGCACATCTAACTCTTTGTCTCCATTTTCTAACAATCTCTACAGCCTACATCTATATTTTGTATGGAACGAAAAAAGAGCCAAAATAGTCAAAGCTAACCTAAGTAAAAACAATAAAGGTGGAGGAATTACACTACCTAATTTTAAAATATTTTATAAGGTTATAATAACCAAAAGAGCATGGTATTGGTATAAAAATGCACACTAGGACCAATGGAACCCAACAGAGAACCCAGAAATAAATCCACACATTCACAGAAAATTGATTTTCAACAAAGACACCAAGAGCATATAATAAAAAAAAAAGACATCTTCTTTAATAAAGCATCTTGGGAAAATTGAATATCTGTATGCAGGAGAATTAAGCTAGACTCCTGTTTCTCACCATATAAAAAATCAACTAAAGATGGATTAAAGACTTAAATGTAAGTAAGACCCCAAACTATAAAACTACTAGGATAAAACATACAATAAACACTTCAGGATATTGGCCTAAGGAAAGATTTTACGGCCGTGACCTCAAAAGCACAGGCAACAAAAACAAAAATAGACAAATGGGACCACATTGAACTGCAAAGCTTCTGCACAGAAAAGGAAACAATCAACAGAGTGAAGAAACAATGTGTTGTAACAGAAAAAAAAAAATTGTACCCAATTCATCAGACAGGGAGCTAATATCCAAAATATATAAGGAACTCAAATCAATAAGAAAAAAAAACCTCACTAATAATCCTATTATAAAGTGGACAAATAACATGAAAAGACATTTCTGAAAAAAAAAGAAATAGAAATGGACAAAGGTGTATTAAAAAAACTGAACATCACTAATTATCAGAGACATTCAAATTAAAACCACAATGAGATATCATTTTATTCCTGTTAGAATGGCTATTGATAAAAAGAAAAGTAACATGCTTTGAGGATGCAGAGAAAAAGGAACTCTTATACACTGTTGGTGGGAATGAAAATTAGTACAGCAATTATGGAAAAAGTGTAGAGACTTATCAAAAAACTAAAACATATGATCCAGCAATTTCACTTCTGGGCATTTATCCAAAGGAAAAGAAAGCTGTATATCAAACAGATACCTGAACTCCCACATTTATTGCAGCAGTAGTCACAATAACCAAGACATGGAATCAACCTAAGTGTCCAAAAAAAAGTGACAGATGGATAAAGAAAATGTAGTATATACACACAATTGACTACTATTTGACCACAAAAAAATAAAATTATGTCATTTGTGGTTACACAGATAGAACTGGAGGTCATTACGTTATGTGAAATAAGACAGGCACATAAGGACAGATATTGCATTTTCTCACTTATATGTGGGAGCTAAAAAAGTGGATCACGTGGAGGTAGAGAGTAGAATGGTAGATACCAGAAGCTGAGAAGGTATGTGTTGGGGGTGGTGACGGGGGTGGTGAACAGAGGTTGGTTAAGGATACCACCATACGGTTTGATAGAAGGAAGAAGGTCCGTTGTTCAATAGCCGAGTAGGGTGACTATAGTTCACAACAGTGTACTGTATATTTCAAAACAGTTAGAAGAGAGAAGTTAAAATGTTCCCACTGCATAGACATGATAAATACTCAAGGTGATAGGCACCTCAAATACCCTGAGTTGATCAGTATACTTTCTATGCATTAAAAAAAAATCACATGTAAATTACAAAAATGATCATATATGAAAAATCACCTATAAATATCTACAAATGTTATGTATCAATAAAAAATTTGAAAATAATAAAATCATCAGGAAAGAATCTCACATGCACATAAAGTTTGGTACATAATTTCAAGAGGAGTAGTCTATTAATCTCAGCACATGCATGGCCGTATGCACCCATTGGTACACATGCTGTGATATGTGTGTCTATACTCAGAGAAAGCATTTATTTCCTAGCTGGCTCTTGAAGATATATAGCCCTAAACATTCACACATTAGTTTTAGATATAAGCTAAACATTTTAAATTATATTCATCATCAGAATTTTTAAGGCTGTCAGATAAAGGACCTTTTAATAAGTAAATCATCTAATAGATTTGATATTGTTAAAACTCACAAATATTTGTTCAATAAAAAGATGTGACATTTCCTATGCTCTTATTTCATTTGAAACAAATCTCAGATCTAATGCTTTCTTTGGGACTTCAGCCTACAGCTTATATATCTATAAAGACACTTATAGTTTTTTTATTTTATCAAATGGCTATAGTCTAATTTCCCATAAAAATTTACACTGAACACTCCATCTCATAAATCATATTTTCAACGAGCATTTATGTGTTTATTAAATCATTGTCTCCTTAATTGGTAAATGTATTTCCTGTACTTCTTTTTATTCTAAGTAAAAGAATATATTCATGCCACAACTAACCTATGCTTCCTGGTCAAGTGGCTATTCTAGTTAAAATATTCTTTCAGTTTAAAATGATTCTCATTTGACTCTCTGCTGTTAGGTTCTATTATGAGAGTTTTGCTCATAAAACCCCAATAGGATTGGGAACATTTTCCCTATGAACAAATCAATGACTTTATTCCAAAGGATGCGTGTTATTGTTTGTTTTCTTCCTTTATGGAAAAGGACACAATGTTGATGTTTATTGTGGTGGTGGTGGTGGTGGTGTTTTCTTAAAAGGACACAGTCTTGTCTGCAGATTTCTTTCTAAAGATACAACCTTAGCAGGCAGGCACATGAATTATTGCAACAAAACCTTAATTTAGGCAATAGTCTTTTTAATTGTTCTCTGACTTGTGCCACTTTGTGGTGTGTGCTCAGCGACATCTGTGTGTCTGGGAGCTTTATGTTGTTTCTGGGGTCTGAGTGCATACAGAGAGCAGAAGCCAGATGACCGACCTGCACAGCTCCTGAGAGAGGCAGACCCCTCAGCTGTTAACTCCTTGGCAGCAGAGTCTGTGTTTATGTGAGCATCTAGTTTTGCTCTCCCATTCAGAGTCCTCACTGCCTAAGTCTTTCTGCTGTTAGTTAACCCTACAAACAGCAAGGAAAGCAGCAAGATGCCTCTTTTTACCAGTTAAATGTCAAATTTATCAAAGTATACATAATAGCTGTTTTTCAACTTGTTTCAGTAAGATCACCTAACTTGTTCTGCATTTTCAAGGAGCAAAGCTGAATAAAGTCTTTTGTGTGAAATGCAGTCAACATAACTGGTTGACAATATTATAACTTTTCAAACCTGCCAGCATCTCTGTTCCCTCACACGTACCACACTTCCCTTCAGTTTCCCTGCTGATGGTACTGAAAACGTCAACAGGTACAGAAAAAGAGAGACCCTATTCATGTGTTAGTGGATAGCTTTTGAAATTCAGAAGTTCTTGCCCTAAAATAAATCCAGAATGAAAGCTGGAGTATATTCTCTGTGATGTTCTTTGGCTTTAGGAAAAGTTAAGGAAGAAAAATCACATAAGATTTAGATGGTGACTGTGAACGCTTGGCTTAAAAAGGCACTGGGGATGCTTGCTCACAAAGCCACTTTCATATTTCCTTGGTTCTTTCCTTCAAAGAGCTCTTTCAGCTGAGGAGTTCACAGTGAGGGAGCAGAACGCAGACTTACATACACATCCACATGGAGCTCGGGCGTGGCTTGGCTGCTATCAGAATTCTCCCTGGCACAAAGGTCAGGACATAGCTTTTTTTTTTTTTTTTTTTCTGAACACAGTTGAATCGTGTGTCTGTCAAGTTGCCTTTTAAGGAGTACTTAGTTAATGGGAAGCCCTGTGCTAACGAGGGTCTCAAGAAAGGTCGCTGGGGAGTAAGCACTCTATGGAAAATAGTGACTGGAGGCTGTCATCTCTCCCAAGAAGGAAGAACGTGTCGTCTTCCAGGATCTCCAGGAGCTGGCTTGTCTTGTGCTGGCAATCTGCATAGCTTTGGCTGCCACAGATCTCAGAGCCCACAGCAGACAGGGCTACGTTTGTAACTGCCAGGGACTGTTCCTAATAGTTAAAGAATGTACTCTGTGGTTGTAAGGAATTCTCATTGTCCTACACAGCATCATCCTGACAAATAGACTAACTTTGATGAATTCATGGATACACTATTAAGTTGGCCCAGTTGGCCATCAATTCAATTCAGTTAGAATTTGTGTCAACTATGTTATTTTCTCCCTTTTTTCCTTCTTTCTTTCCCTTCCTTCCTTCCCTCCCTTCCTTCCTTCCTTCCTTCCTTCCTTCCTTTCTTCCCGCCCGCCTGGTAGTTGTATTCATTTTTGTTTTTCGGTTGCAGATTATCTCTTTATTGATAAAAAAGCTTCCTGGGTGTGGCTAACATGAACATAATTTTGCTGTTTTTGCTGGTTTAATTACAAAGAATTGTGACTTGTGGTTGGGAAGAAAACAAATCAAAAGGAACCTGAGGTTAGCTGTAAGCTCTTGAATTACAGCATGTCTTTTTCAACTTCAAAAAGAAAAAAGAATCTGACAGAAAGAATGAGAGAAAAGAGAGAGAAAGAAATGATTCAAATCACATTAGCCTCTAGAGTATTTAAAAAGTTGCAGATGAAACTTATGGGGGCATAAGTATCCATACAATTATGGAGTATTTTTCCAATCATTCATATATGCCAGCAAACTCCTGAAAAAAACACAAGCGATCACTACCCTCTGAGAGCTTTAGAGATGTCATACATGAAAAATAAATACTTATATCTAGATGAGCACTTTGAAACAAAAGAATAGGAGAGAAAGAAATAGGCAGCCAAAAATCCCCCTACATTTTTTCAGATGAGTCACCCCATCAGGTGACATGCTTGCTGCCATAACCACTTGCCCACATGTCCTCATGGGACTGAGCCTTATGATGTGTGAGCTTCTTTCATAGAGACCTAGGTGGCTATAGGTCACTCAATCAGAATACCACTCATTAAAACCTCTTCCTTCCCAATCCTTGCCCTGAGTGTCAATGAGAAACATTTCCTAGGACAAGATACCCTCTCAGGAGCCCCCATTCCAATAACAGGCAAGCAAGCTGCTTTAATGATTTATTCTGTGTCCATTTGAAGTGGAGAAGTTTCTGAGCCTACTCCCTTGAGAAGGGCAGGACCCAACCTATCTAAAAGCTACCTGGTAAATTTTGACCCTTGCCAAAATTCAGACTCGTTAGATAGAAAATAATTTACCAAATACATTTTAATTGTATTTCTAACATATATCTTTGTCAAATGCTTATCATGGTGCCAAACCCATAATAACCAGATAGAAGTACATTTTACTTATTTGCCCTCGTCTTTTGTAATAACAACTCTTATTCCTAGCCTATATTTTGAAAGCATTTTAGAGTTTGGAGTTTCCTGGCTATGTTGTAATTGTCAAATAAATTATTTCTTAGGGTTATGCAAGTAAGGAATAAAAAGCAAACAGTTTTCAAAATGTTTACTTCTTTCACTTATTGCCTTTGCATAATCTGAAATGAATAAATGTATCAACTAAGGCTAAATTCACAAGATAATTACAGCCTATGCATTCATGTTCTCCTCTCAGAATAAAAACATAGCCTGTGCAATGTTAGCACAATAATATACAATTAGTGTGTATAATATATATGTACATCTCAACCACAAATTCTGTCAAATCTATAAAATCAGAATCTGCCCAAGTGTCTGAACACAAAATCGGCCAAGCAACCAAATTATAAGGGAGGCTTAAAAGACAAGAGTTATTTTAACAAAGTCTGTACAAGATTCTCTCTGTTTCGACTTCCCGTCCTTGACATAAGGATGCTGCATCTTTCTAGTATAAAGAGGGCATCTTTCGCCTGGGAATTTCATCTTCTGCTTTCAAGAAACAACAGGAAAGTCGAAGTGACCTTTTCATACCTGCTGTTTTTCAAGTGCCTTTAACTTAACTAGTCAATAGACCAGGGTGGTATTTTTTAACTTTTTCAGAACTATACATTATATAAGAGACAAAGTTATAAAAATGAGAGAATTATTTTAAAATCCCAGGCATGACTGTCTTTGCAGAGGGAAAAGGAAAGACATGTGCTGTTGTCTTTGTTTTGCCACTTGGAGCTTGAGGATTAAAGAAGGCTGTGCATTTGCCCTGTGAAGGGGTTCACCCAAAGTCTGAACATGAAAAAGGCAAAGGGAGGATCCCTTTAACATAGTGTTTCCCTCATTTTAGCCAGCAGACCGACCATTTCATGGTTATTCTATTTGGTGAGTAGGAAAAACAAAAAACAAAACAAACAAACAAAAAAACCACTAGATAATCCAAAAAGATTTACTTACTTGATGTTGCTCATTCCTTTTTACTTATAATAGGTGCTGAGATGAATTCACAATGTCATCAGGATGCAGGCAATAATTGTGTGCCTTCTTGTTCAAAAATTAAAAGTTAATTAAAAATGTTATGCATGGGAAGTATTGACCTTATCCTTTCTGAAAGACTTCACATATTATCTGCTTGGTTACAAAACCAGAAAATAACTCTTCAGGAGTCTTACTTCCAAGTTTTTATATTCTGGAAAGATAGAGACTTTCCTGACTATGCTGTCAAGAGTTGGTTGAAGCACCATGAAATGTTTCCCTTTCTTTCAGTGGCTTAAAAATAGCATATTGTTTTATTTTGCTGAGTTAACCAAAGATTATTTTTGTTTTGGCTTGATTCTCCAAAACCAATTTTTTTTTACAGCCTCTATTACTTATCGTCCACATTCATGTTTTGATGCTGCAGCAAAGGTAAATGGGTAGGCAAGATGAGGCATGAGTTACTGCTGGCTTGTATGAGACCACAGGTTCACATCTCACCTGCGTGCAGACTGTGCCACTGATGAGACATAGCCAGTTCCTTAAAAACAGCCATGCACTTGGAGACCACAGGTTCACATCTCACCCGCGTGCAAACTGTGCCACTGATGAGACATAGCAAGTTTCTTAAAAACAGCCATGTAGTTGGACACAGCCAATCTACTCCTAAAAATGTACCATTAGGAAATAATCAGAAATGGGATTAAAGATTTGTGAGCTGCTGTATTTATCATATGTATTTATATATTGGCAAAAAATAATGTGAACAGCTATAACATGGAACAATAGGTGAATAATAAAATAAGCTATGGTACATTCATAAGAGAAGCATTTTACAGCCTTTAAAAATAACTTTCAGAATATACTTAATGAAAGAAAATGCTCCTGACATACTAAGTGAAATAAAACATTCATCAAAATATTATTAATCTAAGGATCTGATTTACTGAAAACACATTTGTATGGAAAACATAAGAGACAATAAACTAAAAAAAAAATGTAATAAACTAGCAAAAACTTCTAGATAATGAAATTAGGGGTTTGGATTTTTTTTCCTGTCACTTCCAAAATGTATGTGGGTATTGTTTCTTTCTAATAAGAAAATAATTATTTTTAAAAAGTGTAAACTAGTTCAACCATTGTGGAAGACAGTGTGGCGATTCCTCAAGGACCTAGAAATAGACATTCCATTCAACCCAGCAATCCCATTACTGGGTATATATCCAAAGGATTATAAGTCATTCTACTATAAGAACACATGCACATGAATCTTCATTGCAGCACAGTTTACAAGCAAAGACCTGGAACCAACCCAAATGCCCATCAATGATAGACTGGACAGGGAAAATGTGGTACATATACACCATGGAATATTATGCAGCCATCAAAAATGATGAGTTTGTGTCCTTTGTAGGGACATGGATGAACCTGGAAACCATCATTCTCAGCAAACTG
>PVKP010019138.1:0-43005 GCA_004027715.1 Plecturocebus donacophilus
AGAGAAAGAGGGAGAGAGAATGGGATTCTTGTTTTATTGCCCAGGCTAGAATGCAGTTTAAAAATGGGTATTAAAAAACTCTTTTATGCCAATAATTGTGCTTAACAATGGAGACAGGAAGGAATAGGGGATGAAAATAACAAATAAGCAGCCAACCAATATTTTATTTAAACCTGTGAAATGCTATGCAATTGCTGAGAAGTGATTTACTTCCTATTATGTGGAGACTTTAACATTACACTGTCAATATTAGACTGATCAACGAGATAGAAAATTAACAAGGATATCCAGGACTTGAACTCAGACCTGGAACAACTAGACTTAACAAATATTTACAGAACTTTCCTCCCCAAATCCACAAAACATACATTTTTCTCAGTATCACATTATATTTTACATTTGTTTTTCTGAAGTGTAGCTGTTTTGTTGGACATGATGTATCTTTGAAGAACTGTGATGAATCTTATTTTTACATAGGTCTCTTAGCTATCATCTAAAATGTATTTTAAAAAATATCAAAAGGCATTGAAGTTCTTGCTAACTGGGAAGGCCAAGAAGACCTATGTTTTTATTCTATATTTAAATAATTTCTTCAGGTTTCTGTCTAAATGCAAGCAATACATAGGAAAGCATGATGGGTGCTTTTTCAGTTTTTTTTTTTTTTTTGGTATGGTGGGTTATGACTTTTTGACAGAATCAGGTTGATACATCATACAAAATGTCCTATATAGCATATTTTTGATTACCTTTAAAAGTCACTTAAGGAATTTATAAAGGCTTTCATAAAGAGTCTTCATCTTGGTAAATTGAAGTTACTGCATTACTTTTTTATATTTAAATTTTCATAAAATTTATTTTACAGAAACATATTTTATATAAAAAGCAAAACTTAGTACAGAGTTCTGTTTAATTTTATAAGTAATTACTGAAATGTTAAATCAAGTTAAAATGTGTAAGAAGCCTGTTGGTTTATAGAAGAAAATTATAAGTACTAACATAAGCAAATTTTTGAAAATATATATGGTTAATTGCATGAAAGCTGATGACTGCATTTTCATGATATTTTAAGAGTTGAAAAAAGTATTTTTGGCTTGGTTGTAAAGGAAATATTTTTAACATTCCCTTGTGATATTGTTTGACCTACTACAAAAAATAATTATAGCCCTCAAAGTAGTAAGTTTTTTCTTATTTAAATGTTATCTACATAAAAATCAGCCTCTAGAAGGTAGTTAATTCATAACAAATTTTAAATAAAACACTTTTGGATGTAACGTTAATTCATAACAAATTTTAAATAAAACACTTTTGGATGTAACTGATGCTCTAAAATTAGTGTTTTAGCTTAAGGAAAATATGAAGCACTTTCTTCTTTTTACATCATCCATGGAGATGAATGTTAAAATGTTAATGAATACTTTAAAATTATCAACCTTTAGATGTTTTCTCCAAAACATAAAAGGAAAAAAGATAGGCTTTTTAGGCAATACTTTTTATATTAATGAAACATTTATATACTATCATTGGTTGTTTCGGTTGGTCCGAGTGCAGTGGTGTTTACAACTAATTGATCATTGGTTGTTTCACAACTATATGAGGTTAAAGATGAAAGTTTTGTCTCCATATCTTTGTTCATTTTTATACTGTGACTTATAAACATGATGTTGATAAAGTTAAAACATTGATCTTTTATAGTTATTAAAGCTATTTTTGCTATCATGGATAAGTTACATTATAAAATAAGAGCCAAATATCACAATTTAAGCAGAATAAGTTCTTTCTGGGGAATACTTTAATACATTTTCCTACCACCTCTGTTCTTCTGTACTTTATAGTTCGAAGCAAGAAATAAAGCAATATATAATCATTGTAGATCTGAATGAAAGTAATATGGAAGCACATCAATACATTTTGGTAAAGAGCCAATTGCCTAAAATAAATTAGTTTTTGAAGCAATATACAATGACTCTCAGACTCTTAAAATTTACAGACATTTTGGAAGTACACTGAAGAAGCCTGAATAATAAATATAGGATTAACATGTATGCTTAAAAACACCAGACAAGCTGAATATGAAATAGATTGTTTCATGCTATTTTGACCAGGGCTATAGTAACACTCTATAGGCTTGTTCTACACAGCATGTTACTTTAAAAATAACTGCAGAAAAAAAAAAATAAATGGAGTGGCCTTAGGGTGTGGCAACATATTCTTTAATATAACTATGCCATTACATTTTATTCCTTAATCTAAATATTTGAGCCCAGAAACATTAATTCATTATCTTTTATGAGACAAGGTAAAATAAAATTACCTAAAGTTGTTATTTGGTTATCTTCCTAATATTATGAGATTTTTAAATATATAATTCTTACTCTTGCCCAACAGAATGGATGTGAAATTAAAATAGTAAAATCCTAATATTTCCTAGTATTGTGCAATAGAATTTTATTAAAGGCCAGAATAAATTTCCATGTAGTCAATGTAAATACTGCTTATTCGTGTAACTTATTTTTATTGTTTCTATAATCTAATCTTCTTTAAAAGGAATATAATGTTTTATAGAAGAAAGTTGGGATATATATTAAACAGGCAATATTTAAAGAAAAGTTAGTGTGGCAGTTATTTAATTTTAAAGTGTTGTAGTTAGAGTGGCATTTTTTAATTGTAAAAAGCTTCTCTAATTCTGTAAGAGCAGGCAATCATAGTTTCTTTGTATTTAAAAGGTGAAATAAGTAAATTTTATTCAGTTAAGTTTAATGTCTTAAAAGCCTGGAAACCTCATAAACTAAGACCTGAATGAAAGATAAAAAGGAATATCAATAGTGTCACTGTGTTACAAGAAGAAAATGTATTGAATCTGACATGATATGTGCAGTGAATGCTTATACTTGCTAAGATGCCATAAGGATCCTTATACTTCACATATGGATGGCAAAAGAAGGCCAAAAATAGATATGGAAATAATCCAGATGATCATTAAGTATATTTAAGAATAGTGTCAACTTTGGCCATTGTAATTGGCATAAAATAAAAATATGACAGCTTTCTGGATATTACATATATACAGATTATATTTTATATATATTAATGTTTGCCAAAATTTCAATATAAACTTAAGAGTCTGAAATGTTTCATCAAAATATTTAATACATGTAAAATATATATAAAGTTAAATGCAGTAAAATCAAAATAATGTGGAAACTAGAATCTGCTTGACATATCTCCCTAGCAAGATAGTTTTTTTTTTTTTTTAACTATACCGTATTATACAAATGGCTTGTTGCTGCATATATTCTGTACATGCCATGGCTATGTCTACAAATATGAAACAGCTGGAATAAAACTGAAAAATCTAAACACCAAAGATGTTTTTATGTGGTTGTATATAAGATTACCATGTTGACAAACTAGCCAGACAATAACTAAATTTTTCAAACTCAAGATTGTGTTGTCTTATAGGTATAACCTTTGTTCTATTTGTTACAGATTATAAGTCTATGTTACTTAAGTGTGTGAATGAATAAAGGAAACATTTATTTTATCCCGCACCTCCAATGTTCTGCTTACTAAGATTTCTTTAATTCTCTTAAAAAAACAAAAACATTTAAACTTAAACACATCCAAACCCTCATATTTGTTACTAGATCACATATGGGGCTAGTTGTTATTATTGGACAAAATAGTTATCATCCAAGATTCTACTTAACAGAATCAGTAGAGGAAGGTGGAGTAAGAATTGAATCCTCTGTCCTAAAATCTTTTCTAGGATGAAAGTGTGGGCTTTGAGAATATCAAGGTTTCAAACCTACAAATGAAGGCTGAGAAAAGCTTCTCTTACAGAATGTAACCTTGGTTCCTAGTAAGAGATTTAAAGAACATTAAGGTTTTAATGCATTTTAAGTAGTTCTAATTTTGTAATTACTTAAGGAAAAGGTTAAAAAAAATCAGATTATTAACTGGGCCTGGATGCTGTGGAGAGAAGTTGTGTTTTACGAAATTTCCACTAGAAAAAGTAGGTGACCTTATAACCTGCTGCTGGACAGGGAGGCATTCTAGGGCTATAAAAAGAGACTCACTTCAAGGGATCTGAGAATAGCCATATCCAGTAGTATTTCTAAATTACTAGGTTATGCTTCCTTTGTATCACCCCTGGACTTTGGTAAAGAGTTGTTGAAAAAAAGATTTATGAACTTACAATATACAGAATTGAGATCAGATCCGATAGGTAATAAAGCAACTATCCAGAGAAAATCAGAGAATTATTAATATACTACTTCATGTTAATAGAGTAACATTCTGTTATGTAAAACATGCAATGAATTGTGTTCCAACAAATGACTTTTATGCAATCCACTGCTGAACATAAGGATCCTTTGAGATATTGTTTTGCTCAAGAAACTGAGAATAGGAAATTTCAGCGAAGGCATCCATTATGAATAAATGCCTACTTCAAGGGTCAAGATGTAATCAAATTCTTTTACCTAAAGATCTTATAATTTTCCCTGCCTGCTTTAAATGATTTGAGTTTGAAAAACTGTGATTGAATAAGAATGCAAGCATCAAAGAGACAGGGTTAACCTCATAAAACTGAATAAAACTTTCGAAGTAGTAGCATTTAGGCCAAATCAACTGCTCAGCCTGCATCTAACAACAGAAATTTAATACTAAGTATTGTTAGTTTTTCAAAAAACTTAACTAGGGACTTAAGGGAAATGAGCTAAAGATTCTAAGGTAAAAGGGAAAATTTTTGTAAGGTGGTATGTTTGATTATACATCATTGTAATTTCCATGATTTGGGTATTTAGGCCACTCTGCTGACTTACCAAAACACAGCATATCTACCAGCAATCAAACAATTTGCCATTGCTGGAATAGGTAAGTATCAGGAGTAAGTCATAAAAACAATGGATAATTTCTTAAGGCATATAAGACCTAGATATCTCTAGGGCTAAAAGTGTTTTAAATTGTGCAATTACACAGAGAGTTTATTCTTACCAAGTACCTTAAAGCAATATGAATAAGCTCTCCGTGTAACTGCACAATTATCACTTGTGAAGTTATAAAATAGTCTTCCGACTAGGAAAGAAACACATTTATGATGCATTTTAACCATAAGTTAAAGGTGGTTTATCAAAATTAGTGTTGTGAAAAAAATTCACTCTAATGACATCAGACTATATTTAACCTTAGGCACTGTTATAATTTTTGAGCTAAAAATACTTCAGTGGACAATAATAATGATCCATTTATCTTAGAGCCACATCAAGTTTCATCAGTATAAAAAGTCTGGTATCTGTCATTAGGATGTAAAAAGGAAAACTAAACTAGAATAACCATTTCCCAAAATAGCAAATTCTACATGGAGGGCCTGTACTAGTACTGATACCTGCCTACATTGTGGCAATTAGCACAAAGAAGAGAAAGGAAGAAAGAAAAATGACATTTATTTTTGGTAAATTTTATGCTTTCATAAGCAGTGGAAATGTGCCATATTCCCAATATATAAAGAGGAAATGACACAGCCTATAAGTATATTTTGCTATGGCAGGGCTTAAAGTTTTTCTGGGATACCTTATAAGTTCTTTCTTCTCGTGCTGTGTTCCTTCTTATATTTCCCAGAACGCTGATTTGCACAATGTTTTTAAAGAAAATTAAATTCTAGGGTAATTTATTTCCATTACTTTGGTTAGAAAACTGATTCATATTTAGGTTAATTGATAAAAGCATGATCAAACAGTTTTATGTTTATCACAATTTGTTTCTTAGAAGTGAAATATTTTCTGATTCAGATTCCAGATGCTGAAGGGATTAGGATAGGCATTTATTTGAGTTAGATTTAATTTTGGTGATTCAATGAAAGATGGCCCATAAATCTTGGGTGGGACAAAAATTATTTTTGAAAAGCATTGTGTTAAGGAACTTCCCTCTCACCCCTCCCACCCTCCTCCCGCCTCCACTCCCCAGAAATCACTTGTTTCCTATTATTAAAAAAAAAAGTTCTGAGTTCTAACACTTAATAGTAATGTTACCTTGGGCAATTCTCTTAACCGTTCTGAGCTTCACTTCTCTCATAAAAAAGAGCTTGATTATCTCACAAAAATATTGAGTGGATAAAATGAGATAATGCATGTGAAGTGCTTGCAAATTGTAAGATGCTGTAGAAATAAAAGGTATTACTCTTGTTTTGAAATAATAAAGTCAGCAAAATGTGGTATTTTAAGCAGGACTTTATGGCACATCATCAACAAAGTTAATACCATTTTTACTTGGAATATTATCATGGACTTTGAACAATCTTCAATCATTTAAATAAAGCTTTTCTGTAGAACAGTGAAAACAGGTTAAGTTACCAAAATTTCAAAACTAGTATCTTAAGACTATTCCATTAGGTATAGATTCTGTTTCTTCATATATAAAGTAAGGGATAATAGGCTCTCTGGGATTTGTTTGAGTCCCTAAATTATATAATTCTATGATTTCATATTTATAACATAGGAAAATAGGGTTATATCTAAACCTAAGTCAGTCTGTCTGTATAGCTGTATCACTGGCTAAACTGGAAACCATAAAGCTTCAAGGATTAAAGTAATAAAGCAGTCCAGGCCTAGGCCCTATAGCTTAGTTCCTTTTTAGAGCATATTTTTTAATCCTGATTTAATGTTACATTTATTGTGTAATATATTAATAGGGTTAGCTATATTCCAATTTCCCTGAGACAGTCTAGGCTTATGCTTACTGTATTACTAGAATTTTAGTTTTGGAAAACAGTTTTTGAATAAAATGATTATAGGCTTATTAATTTGGCAAATTTCTTTGTTGGCCAATAAACACATATTCCAAAAATCATAATTTTAATTATTTTTGGTGCCCCCTTTCCCTCTTAAGTATTCATATTTGGATGATAAGTAGATGATTACTCCATATAAGACCTCTGAGCAGAGATCAGCAAAGTCAAGAACTGTCTATTACAAGGATCAGAAGTTAAAGTGGAATTTGATATGACTGATGAAACATCAGAGGACCTCCTCTATAGGTGAATCACCTTGATTTCTGTAAAGATAATAAAAATCAAGTCTGCTGCTCATCAATGCAGGTGAGAGTGAGATTCAAGAGGAAATATGTGTTGTAGAACAAGGACTCCTATTCTGAATACTTATAATATTGTTTCAGAGAAGGTTAAACTAATAATTACATTGGAACTTGGCACATATCTAAAGTTGTAATCAGTTCTGAAAAAAGATGTAGTTATGCTGCTACACATGACCCTACCCAGACAGAACGTAATTGTAAGTCTGTCTTACTGTAATAGAATGAACTGTACTTTATTAACAATAAAGATGAGATTCTTTTGAAACTGCATGACCTGAGATTAAATCATGTCAGTAAAAACTGTATTGTCACTTACCTTTAGCTATCATGTATGAAGATGTTTGGTTTGAAGGATGTTTAATGAGGAAAGACCAACTGGATGATTTATATGAAGAAATGACATTTAGAATGAATTCTGGATGTTTCTTCAAATAATTCATCATTTAGAAGAAAATAAGGGAAGCTGAAATCTCTATAATGGATATACAAAATTTAAGCAAAGGTGACAGTGCTTTAGAAAGTAATTTCCAATTAGGTTTATATTCTAAATCAAAGTTTGAATCTTAAAAAATAGTGTTTAGCTTCAAAAAGTACCATAAAAAAACCAAACACATTATCCTTTCTTCAGCTTTCTAAACTTTTTTCATATCATGGTATAACCATAATATTCACCTGGCACACTTGGGTTAACACAGGAGCCTCTGTGCACTGAAGGTGACGTGAAAAGATATCTTGAATTCTCCATTGCTATTTTTAATACAGTTACTAAGATAACAAAGTCATTTATTCACTGGGGGCATGGGGAAGAAGTTTAATAAATAATGTTTTAGATCACCAATACAAATAGTTAAACTCCAGTTCTGTAGGAAACCATCAGTTAAACATTTGATGCAAGACAAACTAAACCTTAATGAGGAACTCAGAATTTTACATTTATCAAAAATCAGATGTTGGTCAGTTTCCCTCCAAACTAGACATAAGTCCACAGAATTCTGATCCATTAATTAGATGGGATTTGTTAGTTGCTTTATATGATACCACCACAAAGGGATGGAATGATAGCTAATAGATAAAGCTGCAAAAACTCACCTGTTAAAAAATTAGAACCTGTCTCTAGCCTCAGATTCCCAGTCCAGACAACTAGAATAGGTGCCACACTACTTGTTAATAAGTAATATTACAATAATACTGTCTGTTCTAATTAATACATATTTTGTCCATTATCCTTCTTTATATCTATACACATATGTATACATATATTTGTGTGTATATATATATATATATATATATATAATATAGTGATTTAAAAGCCCTAATCACCAAGATATTTCTATAATATAAAAGGACTTCACTATATATTATCACAAAGCCTCAAGTTTCAGATGATTATATTGTATTAGATTAAAAAAACCAGAATGATGAGATGCGCAATTGTACCCCAAAAGGCATCTGAAATTCAAATACTATGAGATATTGAAGGATGAATTTAGAAATGTTTTTATCTCAAATGCTTCATGGGCAAAAGTAAAACCACTATTAATGTAAATACCACAAGTCCCATTTGATGGAGAAAATACTTTACTGAGATAACTCATAGAATATATGATAGACTCAGCCTTCACAAATAGAAATTGACTAAATTGCAGTAAAAAATGTCAGTATTTTGTCCTTAACTAGGGTTGTACCTGTGAAATCCTTCCAGGCAAACAGGATAGCTTTTTTGAAATAAAGAATAAAATACAGATGTACAAAAGATTTGTATTAACTAATATATCCTTGCTAGTTTCGGCTGATCTTTAGCATTTAGTAACAAAGGTAATTCTCTGATCATCATCTTTTAAATTTTTCTCTTATAATATTTGCAGCGAAATTAATAGAAAATCAAAAGGATATAACACTCCATGTTCAAGCAAAAACTATTCTGGTTCTCTTTTTTCATACTTCTAAAATGCTTGCTCTATTATTATTAGGAACCATTGTGAAAACCTTGGAGCTTTAAGAGTATACCAGTGGGTTTAGAAATGGAAGAAAAGAAGCTATGAAAACTAAGAATGACATTCTTAAGTATGATTTATCTACATTTAAGCTGGATTCCTTAGCCAAACTTTCCCATAATATTGTCTGAAATGTTTTTGTGTTACGTTATACTACTGGAAATTCTACCAAACTGGATTAAGTCTTTTGGGTTAACAGGCATTCTCTTTTATTCTTTTCTTAGGGAAGTCAAGGGAAGGAAAGATACTTTTATCTCTTTTGCCTTTATTTTCCAAATTTAGAATTCCAGTTAGTATGATTAGATTATATATTTAGGTTAATATAGACTTTTGTGAAAATATTCTTTGGATTTAAATATCATCTGTGATATGCTTGGAACTGGACAAAACTCTTACAAAATTAAATATGCTTAATTGCATATTTTTTTCTTTCAGTGTAGAACTTTATTTGAAAATGAAAGAAGAGATGACAGTACATACATAAGGGCTACATAATGAATATCCTTAAGCCCTATCATTTTTAGTCAAGGAGTTTAACTGAATTTAGTGAGTATGAAAAGACTCAGAGTCTCTAGAAATTTGGAAACACTCTACCCGAAACAGAAAATAGAGGTCCTCCATAATAAGGCTAGTAGCCGGAAAGGGGAGAAGCCTAGAATGAAGGGAGGTCTTTCTCACTGCCAGCACATCAGTTTTTTAAAAAATTGATCCAAACAAGGGTATAGTATTTGGAGAACAAGTTGGAGAAGAGATATTCCGGTGGGTAGACAGGAAAGACTTCCCAGATTGAAAGAGGACAACTAAGGCCTAGTGCAGTGACTCAACACCTGTAAATCCCAGCACTTTGGGAGGCTGAGGTGGGAGGATCTCTTGAGGCCAGGAGTTCAAGACAAGCCTGGGAAACCTAATGAGACCTCATTTCTACAAAAAAAAATTTAAGAAATTGACAGGTATAGTAATGTTGGTACATGTCTGTAGTCCTAGCTACTCTGGAGGCTGAGGTGGGAAGATTGCTTAGTCCAGGAGTTTGAGGTTGCAGTGAGCTATGATCGCATCAGTCTGGACAAGAGAGAGACACTGTCCCCTACACCATCCTTCCCAGTCCTCTGCAAAAAAAAAAAAAAAAAAAAAAAAAAAAAAAAAAAAAAAGAGAGAGAGAGAGAGAGAAAGGGCAACTAATAGGCTTATGGAACTCATGAGATAGAACAAGTAGAGTTTAATTTCTAGCTTGAAATTTTCTGAGGGGAAAACTTTTTAAAGGATTAAAAGCTATCAAAGACAAAGGTATAGAGAGAATGCCACAAAACTGGTCAGTGGTTAGTAAAGGGAGAAAATAAATATTAAGAAGTTAGGGACTATTGCTTTGAAGGCTTTATATCTCTGGAAAGAAACTTGACTCATTATAAAACAAAATAACAACACAAAAACTACCATCTTTTCAAACCATAATTTTTCCGAGGAAATAAAAACTCTTAGAGAAATGGAGAAAGAAAAAAGTACAAGTCTAATCAAAGAACTTTCTTCTTAGCCATTTTCTCTTTAGGCCTAAGGGTATACCAGAATCTTATAGGTACATTCCAAGAAGTGTGAGGATCTAGGTCCCCCAGAGTTTCTCTGATGAACACCCACCAACTGTTGCTCATCTCCTGAACTGAGAAAACTCTTAACATGGGAGAAAATGAGGGGCCTTGGTCTCTAAGAATAGAGAGGCCACTTCTCACACTCCTGTGTTTCAAAGGGAAGAGTAAGTCCAACAAACAGCAGCCACTGTAGCTGCTAATCAGAGAATGGTATTCAACATGGAAGGACAAAGCTGATGCCACATTTTAAAGGACTTATGCACAGGGATTAAAAACACTGAATAGAACTGAAAGAAACAGCACCAATTATAAATATTGTTTATACTCATCCTTTGGGTAAAAATTTCCCCTTTGCCACTTTTAAGTCTATAGGGATTTCAGGAGAAATTGGAGTCAAACTATAGGTCTAGAGGCCAACAATTTATTACAAGAAAGAGCATGTTGAAACATGATATTGAAGTTATATTGGATACCCTCCTAAAGTCCTTTGATTCTGTATTTTAATTCTATTGAAGCACAATTTCTGGGAAGTATACAAAGATTTTTTTTGTGTAACCCCCAATTCATTATTTTATAGTTAAGTGTAGTATAAATCCAGGAAACACACTCCTACATATGGGGATTATCATGCATAAATTTGTTTGAAAATAATTGTACTGTTCTTGTGAAATTTATAAAGCAATCTGTTATAAACTAAATTATACCTCTTTCCAAGCCATCCTTCTGAAATCAACTGACAAAGTTAAAGTTTAAATTCCCAAGATTCTTTATCTTTTGACATGTTACCATCTTTCTATCTCTGATTGTATTAGAGATTTTGGGGAAAGAGGTTGCAAAGTTATTACCTTGTGATTTTGGTACATGTACTAATATCTGTATTATCAATTTTATTCCAACACCAAGTGAATTTCAGATAATTTCTTCAGATTGTCCTGTCAAAATGAGTCCTAAGTAAAACCCTAGTTTTCAAAATTATCTATTAGAGATAGACTACAAAATAGAAAGAAATAAAATGGGTTTTACTTAGTATATGTAAGGAGAATTTTTGTTCTCTCAATCATCTATTTTTAGAAGTAACATGTTTGGGGCTGGGTACAGTGGCTGACGCCTATAATCTCAGCACTTTGGATGGCCAGACTGTAGAAGGATCACTTGAGCCCAGGAGTTTGAGACCAGCTTAGGGAACCTTGTAAGACCCTGTCTCTACAAAAAATAAAAGATTAACTGGGTGTGGTGGTACATGCCTGTAATCCTAGCTACTGGGGAGGCTGAGGTGAGAGGACGGCTTGAGGCCAGGAGTTTGAGGTCACAGTGAGCTGTGATCGAATAACTGCATTCCAACCTGGGCCACAGAGCAAGAATGTCTCTTAAAAAAAAAAAGAGTAACACATTTGGGCTATTAAGCTAGGCCATAAAGAAGGCTGAATGATATCCTCCATTTATTCAGATTGTCAGTAAACTCCAAAATTTTTATTAGCTTCTAAAAATAAAGCTAAATTCTAAGAAAGTGTATACGTATAAATTGTATATATGTGTATGCATATTATCTATATAGCTCTGTGGAAGAAACGCACTTGGATATCAATTATTATCAAAATTCCTTATCCAATAATACATCATTAATTTTTATTAACAGTCCAGGATTTGTTTAGCATCTTGTTTAACATTTGAAAATAAAAACATAAACTTTTTGGTTCTCAAGGATAGTGCTATTAAAAGAAAATCTCGAACATCAGTGGTTAGTAATTTTTTCCTTACAGAACAAAAACTTTTAAAATTTCATTGTGGGACTTAATCTATTTACATCCCTAAAACTGAGAATAATTAATGTACTTGAGATCCTTGTATGCTAGTATACATTCATAAGGTTCTACCGTTCTCATAAACAATTTGACTAGCAAACATATTCATTACAGTTTCAAAAGAAAACACCCTATTTGACTCACCAGAAAAACCTTTGTGATCTATATCCTATTATTTCTGCTGCTGCTGCTGAGCATGGAATACATTTGGGGTTGAAACAGGAGATAAAAGAGGTAGATTTATTAGGGGAATACCAACTTTTATGGCTCCCCCTGCCCACCACCTAAAATTAGGAAGTCAGTGAAAGAACTGCAAATGAATGTAAAGAGGAATATTTCCTGTACTACTGTAGAAATTTTAGAGATTAAAAACCCCTATGTAGGATTTGTTCTGTACCTTTGGAAGAATGAATGACTCCCCTTCCCATCTGTTTTCCAATTTTAAAGTAAAAACTGGCTTTATAATCAAAATCTAAAATTTTCTTTTGGTATAAAAAATACTTTTGCATTTTATAGAAACAATTTTCCTTTTTAAAATTAATCACATATATAATTGAATATATTGGTTGCATATAAGAAGAAAACATTTAAGGATTAGAGCATTCAAAGAACATTAATTTGGTAGAATTTCAATCAATGTTATACGATCATGTCAGAGGTGAACCCTTCTTTTATCAAAATTCCCAAGGTGGATCCATATTTTATAAAATTTGATACCAAATAAATTATGCTATAGGAGGATTTCAATATTGTCTTAAACATTGGAGAAAAAGTTTAATATAGTCAAATTACATGAAAAGGCAAGAATATTGATCATGTTGATGGTATTTCTAATATTTGGAAAATGTTGTAAAAAAGAAGCATAAATACTATTCAGATTCTGAAAACCATGGCAGATGCAAAATTAAGGAGTAACAGTTACAGATGAATGAAAAATTAGACAAAAGCATATTAAATGACAAGACCGCAAAGCAAAAAATAGAATTAAATCATTAAGATTAAAATAGTATACTGTTGTAAAATATATGAAAGTATTTATTATAATTAAAAGTGATTCTTATCCTAAATATGAAAATAAATATCATATAATATGAAACATAACTTCTAATAGTTTGATAAGGAAAAATAACACAAATCAGAGAAAATAAAAGACACCTCACTATTCCCAATGTGGTTATTATTTATGGAATGGATAAAACATGTTGTAGAAAAGATCATTACAGTTAGATTAGCACATAAAAAACCAACATGCCACATCTACATAAGTAATTTTGTAGAACAGCTGAAAAAGCAAATTTTATCAAATTTAGACAGCTTATAATGGAATAACTGAGTATGGTGAGGTATTAACTAACCCTAAGTTTCACAACGGGCAGCTTCTAGCTGTTTTGTTGAAGCTGGATCTCGGCCACACAAGGATCACTGGACAATAAATCAGTTGAGCTGGACTAGAGCTGCCCAACTGTCTTAATAATGAATGCTCCACACTGTCTGTTAAGTAAAGAGAAAATATAGATCAGGAACACTGAATGGAAAAAAAAGATAAGTAAGAACAGATGAGTGCAGACCATCAATCAACATTCACTAAATATCTGCAGAACTTTGGTACCAATTAAATTAGAATATTAAAAAGTGAGAGGCTATCAATTAAGAGGGCCCCATAACTCAGGAAAAGTTTGTTTCCGCTGAGAGCTTAGAATCTGTATTAAACAATCTCTAGTCTAGTGTTACCATATAAATGTTTGTTAAATAAAACGAGGGATGCGTCAGCACAGATTACAACATTTCCTTCTCTTAGGTGGGTCTTAAAAACTTGTTTTTAAAAGAGGAATTGTGTTTTTGGCAGGAGGCTCTTTAGAAAGTTGTCCAAAACCCAAAAGTATCCTTTAGGTGGGCATAAGTAGGACAAGCATATAGGTACTTATGCTGTATAATTCAGAAGAATTTCACATACCTGTATCTCCTGGAATTTTTATTGTTGTTGTTGTTGTTAATACTAGTTTGGGTCAAAGAATCAACCTAGTTAGTACTACCTTTTCGGCAATTCGGGCCTAAGCCAGCTCTTAATTTAGGGAATCAAGCTGTCCTAAGACATATTTTAAATTTTGGATAGGCTCAAAATTTTCCATATTTGTTCTACTATTACTAGAGCAATGCTGTCTAATAGGACAATCTACATTGATGGGAATGTTTTACGTCTATACTATCAAGTATGGTGGCCACTAGTCACATGTGGCTATTTAGCACTTGAAATGTGGTTAGTTGCAACTCAGGAACTGAATTTTTAATTTAATTTAAATTAATTTAAAATCAAAATTAGCTGGGCGTGGTGGCTCACGCCTGTAATCCAAGCACTTTGGAGGCCAACGTGGGAGGATCCTCTGAGGTCCGGAGTTCAAGACCAGCCTGACCAACATGGTGAAACCCTGTCTTTATTTAAAAAAAAAAATTATTGAAAAAATAAAAAATAAAATCAAAATTAAATAGTCTCATGTAGCTGGTGGGTACCATACTGGAGACAGCATGGCTCTAGTGGCTCAACTTTGTTGGGTTTGCTAAAACCAAACTCTACAGACTGGCCTAAATTTCCCAGGCCTGTTTAATACTGTCCACTACCATTTACTAATGTTCATAGCTGTATTCCCAGTATCTAGAATAATGACAAGCACAAGGTAGGTGCTCAATAAGTATTTGCTGAATGAATAAAATCTACTATGATAATACACAGCCATTCATACCTAGTTAACTACTTATAGGTTATTGGCTGTAAACCAATGAACACTGGTCCTCTCAGGTAAAATAGAGATATATGAAGTCAAACTGTTTTGTGTATGTGAAATTACTTGGTTAAAGGCTCAATGTGCTAGAGAGAACAGGGACCAGTACTAACTTCAGTATATTCATATATGAATAATTTAGGTTGATAAATATGGTAAAACTGGAGAGAATATATATCACTCTGTTGCCCAGGCTGGAGTGCAGTGGTGTGATCTCAGCTCACTACACCCTCCGCCTCCCAGGTTCAAGCAATTCTCCTGTGTCAGCCTCATAAATAGCTGGGACTACAGGTACACGCCATCACACCTGGATAATTTTTGAATTTTTAGTAGAGATGAGGTTTCACCTGTTGCTTAGGCTGGTCTTAAACTCCTGACTTCAGGCAATCCACCCACCTTGGCCTCCCAAAGTGCTGGGATTACAGGCATGAGCCGCCATGCCTGGCCAGAGAATATAATATTTAATGGTAAGGGTGTGGCTAACAGTTGATGAGAGTGATAAGAGGGGAAAAAATAATGTCAGATAAAAAACTAAATTCAGATTTTATGTATGACTAAAAGATGGAAAGTGAAGATGTAGAAGTCTTGAAGAAATGTATAGTAATCCTAGGCCAGGCACGGTGGCTTATGTCTGTAATCCCAGCACTTTGGGAGGCCGAGGTGGGTGGATCATGAGGTCAGGAGTTCGAGATCAGCCCAGCCAATATGGTGATAGCCCACCTCTACTAAAAATACAAAAATTAGCTGAGTGTGGTGGCACACGCCTGTAGTCCCAGCCACTTAGGAAGCTGAGGCAGGAGAGTCGCTTGAACCTGGGAGGCAGAGGTTGCAGTGAGCTGAGATCGTGCCACTGCACTCCAGCTTGGGTGACAGAGCAAGACTCTGTCTCTCTCTCTCTCTCTCTCTCTCTATATATATATATACACACACATATAGTAATCCTATTAGGCAGTAATGTAGCTTTGAAAAAGGATTTGGCAGTGGAGAGATAAATTAATAAAGCTGACCCTTGAACAACATGAGTTTGAACTGCATGGGTGTACTTATTAAAGATATGTGAAGGTTTTTGTTTTGTTTTGTTTTGTTTTCGTTTTTTTTTTTTTTTTTTTTCGGAGACAGGCTCTCACTCTTTCACCCAGGCTGGAGTGCAATGGTGAGATCTTGGCTCATTGTAACCTCTGCCTCCTGGGCTCAAGTGATTCTTGTGCCGTAGCCACCTGAGTAGCTGGGATTATAGGGCATGCACCACCATTCCTGGCTAATTTTTGTATTTTTAGTAGAGACAGGGTTTCACCACGTTGGCCAGGATGGTCTCAAACTCCTGGCCTTGAGTGATTCACCCACCTTAGCCTCCCAAAGTGCTGAGATTACAGGCATGAGCCACCGCACCTGGCCACTTATATGTGAAGTTTTTTTCAATAAATATATCAGAAAATTCTCTGAAAATTTGCAACAATTTGAAAAAACTCACAGATGAGCTGTACTGCTTAAGAAATACTGAAAAAATTAATAAGGCATTTTTAAAGTTAGGTATGTCATGAGTGCATAAAATATATGTAGGGTCATTCTATCATTTACTACCATAAAACATACACAAATTTTTAATAAAAGGTTTAAATTTATCAAAACTTCTGCATATAAACATAGACCATACATGGTGCCATTTGCGGTTGAGAGAAATGTAAACAAATGTAAAGATGCAGTATTATATAATAACTTCATAAAACTTACAGAAAGTACATACTGTACTACTATAAAAATTTCATAGCAACTTCCTATTACTATTGCAGTAAGCTCAAATGATGAGCTCAAGTACTGTGTCTGCTTAAAATACCATGCGATGATAATCATCTCTGTGTGAGCAGTTCACCTCTCCAGTAAATTGCATATCAAAGTAAAATTTAATCTTTCTCAGTTTTTGCATATTTCTTGTGTTTCGTGCAATACTGTAAACCTTGAATAACACCATAAGGCCCTTAAGAAATGCCACTAATGATGCAGGAAGTGCTCCCAAGAAGCAAAGTCATGACATTATAAGAAAAAGTTGAATTGCTTGGTATATACTGCAGATTGAGGTCTGCAGCTGAGGCTGCCCACCACTTCAAGACAAATGAATCCAGAATAAGGACCACTGTTAAAAAAAAAAAAAAAAAAGAAATTCATGAAGGCACTACTGCAGCTATGCCAGCAGGCACAAACACCTTGCACTTTTTGTAAAATAATATCTTTTTATCTTGTATTAGAAAATGCAGCTTTTATGTGGATGTGGGATTGCTATAAGAAAGGCATACCTATAGACTCTAATATGATTTGAGAAAAAGCAAAGTCATTATATAAAAATTGAAAGGAAAAGGAAGGTGAAGGATCTAAAGCTGGATAATTTAACGCCACTAAAGGGTGGTTTGATAATTTTAGTAAGAGGTTTGGCTTGAAAAATGTCAAGATAACAGGAGAAACAACTTGTAAAAGGCAGCAGATGAGTTCCAGAAGGCAGCAGATGAGTTCCAAGATGCCATTACGAAAATCATTGAGGAAAAAGGATATCTGCCTGAACAGTTTTTTAATGCAGACAGAAGTGCCTTATTCAAGAAAAAAAAAAAAAAACGCCAAAAAGAGCATTTATTAATAAGGAAGAGAAGCAAGCACCAGGGTTTAAGGCAGGAAGGGAGAAGCTAACTCTAGTATTTTGTGCAAATGCAGTCAGGTTTATGATCAGTGCTGCCCTCATCGTAAAGCTGCTAATACCTGAATCTTGAAGGGAAAACATAAACACCAGATGCCAGACTTTTGGCTGTGCAACAAGAAGGCCTGGACAGTAAGAACCCTTTCTCTGAATTGGTTCCACTGATGCTTTGTCCCTGAAGTGAAAAAGTAGCATGCCAGTAAAAGACTGCCTTTTACAACTCTTTTGATATTACACAACGCTTCTGGTCACCCAGAACCCTATGAGTTCAGCACTGAAGGTATCAAAGTGGTCTACTTGTCCCTAAACACAATGCCTCTAATTCAACCTCAGAGGGTCATAAGGACCTCTAAGGTTCATTACACATGATATTTTATGGAAAGAATTGTCAGTGCTATGGAAGAGACCCCAAAGGGAGAACATCATGCAAGTCTGGAGGGATTACAGCATTGAAGATGCCATTGTTATAGAAAAAGCTGTGAAAACCATCAAGCCTGAAATAATAAATTCCTACTGGAGAAACTGTGTCTAGATGTTGCACATAACTTCACAGGATTTACAACAGAGCCAATCAAGGAAATCATGAAAAAGATTATGGATATGGAAAAAATAGTGGAAGGTGAAGGTTTCTAGATATAGATCTTAGAAAAATTAAAGAGCTAATAGACACAATACTAGAGGAATTTTTGGAAGACAGCTGGATGGAGATGACTGTTTCTGATCTAGTACCAATGAGGAAGAAGACATAGAATAAGCTGTGCCAAATTGACATTAGACAGTCTGGATTATTCAAGACTGCTTTTGACTTCTTTACAACAATGAACTTAGAAAAATCCCTTAGGAAGACAGTTTAGATGACAAAGAGAATTGTGCTATAATTAGTAGTTGATAAGAGAGGAAGAAATATATTTCTTAAAGAGACACTGGAAGATCAAACTGAAGGTGAAGAAAGAGAGTCACATCTTAGGAATAATAAAATTTGAGGACAGGCTAGTTGACAGTATTGAAATAAAGAAAATCTAAGAGGACAAGGACTAGCACAAGAACTTTGGGATTTGGTTAAGAAGAAGCTGTCAAACATATGTTGGCAATATATCTTAAGATGAGTAGTTTGAATAGATTGCAATACTGAAGAAACAATTTCATATGAAATAATTTCATATGGAATAAAAAGCATACCCCTATATTCCTCCCCCACACCTTTCTAAGGTAAATTTAAAATGCTGTTAATGATGTGCAGAATACAAAATCCTATTATGTGCTCTCATCATATGTCCTGAAAGTAGAGGAAGATATTATTCAAATAATGTTTAAAAAACTATTCTGTAAGAGATGAAGGTTTCATGAGTAGAATTTTATGTAATCATAAGTATAGTGCCTATCCAAGTAGTCTGGGTTCTGATGGAAAAGAAAAAAAGATTAGATAAAAGGAGAAAAGAATGTTCAATTAGAAGGAATGATAGACACAGAATTCAAGGAAATAAATGCTCAAACTAAGAATGGACACCCATAATTGGATATGAAAATAAAACAATAAGATTTTTCCCCATAAAAGAAGTGTAAGATTTACTCAGAATACTGTATCAACCAATACTCATCCTTATACATTAATGAATGAATAAATATCTCAAATTACCTTTTACTTACACTTCCCCCTCACTTCAGTATTTTGGCTAGTAAGGGCTTATGGCAAATGTAAATATTAAAATAGCCCAGAGGCTCAGGGCCAGATAATCCATGTTAAACTAAAAAATGGATTTAAAAGAAATAATTAAAAATAAAATTATAGCAAATGCATTTACACTATATTTCATATTATACTGTAACTCAAGGGTCATAAAACTATGGACAGCAGGCCAAATCTGGCTCATCACCTGTTTTTTAAAGAAAATTTGTTTATTTATTATTATATTTTATTATACTTTAAGTTCTGGGGTACACGTGCAGAACATACAGGTTTGTTACACAGGTGTACATGTGCCAGGGTGGTTTGCTGCACCCAGAAACCCATCATCTACATTAGGTATTTCTCCTAATGCTATTCCTCCCCATCACCTGTTTTATAGATAAAGTTTTAGTGGAACACAGTCTTACTAATTGTTTTTGTTTTGTCTATGACTACTTTCATGCTACAATGGCAGAGTTGAGTAGTTTTAATAGCAACTATGTGTTTAGCCTGTAAAGCTCAAAACATTTACTATTGGGCCCTTTTGTGACCCCTGGTTTAACTTTCCAGACTGGGAAGAAGTTTTCAGGCTAAGAACTTCTGATACACCAGGAAAGGAAACCTTAATAAGGTGCTCTAAGTGCATAGGGTGAATATATTCTTGGTATGGACTGAATGTTTGTATTCCACCCAAATTCATCTGTAAAAGCCCAGTGTGATGGTATTTGGAGGTGGGATCTTTGGGAGGTAATTAGGTCATGAGGGTGAGTTCTCACGAATGGGATTAGTGCCCTTGTAAGAAGAGACAGGAAAGAGCTTGCTTCTGCTCTCTCTGCTTTTCACCTCGCAGACTGGAGAAGACAGACATCAGCAAACCAGGAAGTTAGTTCTTAACAGATACCAGAACTCCCAGCACCTCAGTGTTGGACTTTCCAACCTCTTGGTCTCCAAAACTTTGAGAAATAAATGTTTGTTGCATAAGCTACCCAGTCTATGATATAGCTGTTATAGCAGCCTGAACTAAGACAACTTTATAATGTGGGAATAATTTATTACCAGACTTAAAATATTGGATTCACTCTTTCAATCAGAAATTACAAGTTTAATAGAAACCTTGAGAGAAAGAAGCTATAAAACACTAGTGCTTTTGAGACTGCAAAGAACAGGATTAAATAGATACATGTTTAGATATTTAGGAAAATAAATATGTGTGCATTTGTTACCATGGTTAAGTTAAATCTCTACTTATTCTGTGTTTTACTGTTAGTTGAAAAAAATGGTAAGAGGGACATCCTTGCCTTGTTGCTTATAGTTTTTACTCATTTCAAAATAGAAACGTGATACCTTTGAGTTACAACTGTTCACATAAGAATTTTTAGAAATGGCATTATAGTATATATAACTTAACCTGATATCCTAGAGAAGATCTATTGATATTTCCCTCATTTATTCCTTTTACTTATTTCCAAAACAAGCTAATTTAACTTAGGTCCTGCCAGTTTCAATAAAAAGTACATGTTGGCACTGAATTTTGCCATATTTAAAGGAAATAGCCATTGACAATTCTTTCTTTCCTTTTTGCTCTGTCACCCAGGCTGGAGTGCAGTGGCATGATCTTGGCTCACTGCAACCTCTGCCTCCTAGGTTCAAGCAATTTTCCTGCCTCAGTCTCATAAGTAGCTGGGACTATAGGCATATGCCACCACACCTGGCTAGTTTTTGTATTTTTAGTAGAGATGGGGTTTCAACATGGTGGCCAGGCTGGTCTTGAACTCCTGACCTTGTGATTCACCTGCCTCAGCCTCCCAAAGTGCTGGGATTACAGGTGCGAACCACCGCACCTGGTGCCATTGATAATTCTAAAGTAACAGTTAAAGTTACAAGAAAACTATGGGCTTAGGTCATGAAGACAGCTGAAAGTAATCTTGAGGGTAAGGTCTTATTAATTGTATTTACAGCACTGCAGATACTATTGTTTATTTATTTTTTAAAGATGCGATTTCACCATGTTGGTCAGGCTGGTCTTGAACTCCCGACCTCAGGCGATCCGCTCGCCTCGGCCTCCCAGAGTGCTGGGATTACAGGCGTGAGCCACCGCGCCCAGCCACTATTTTTCAAATGTCACGCTCAATGGATATTTGATGAACTACTGGGAATGAGCTCTTACTTAAGGCTTGTTATATGGTAGAGTCCATATGTTATTTCTATGTGAACGACAACTTATTTATATGTGACTTGTAGAGTTAACTAACGATCCATAACGCATGAAGATTCTGCCAGATTTGACAGTATGTAGCAATATTTAAAGAAATGGCAATAATAACTTAAATATGTAAGTCAAGTTTTATTTTAGCTATAGTTTTTGTTTGTTTTTGAGACAGTTTTGCTCTGTCACCCAGGATGGAGTGCAGTGGCATGATCTTGGCTCACTGAAATCTCTGCTTCTTGGGTTCAAGTGATTCTCATGCCTCAGGCTCCCGAGTTGCTGGGATTACAGGTATGCACCACCACGCCCAGCTATTTTTTTTTTTTTTGTATTTTTAGTAGAGGCAGGGTTTCACTGCGCTGGTCAGGCTGGTCTTGAACTCCTGGCTTCAGGTGATCTGCCCACCTTGATCTTCCGAAGTGCTGGGATTAAGGCGTGAGCCACCGCGCCCAGACTATTTTGGCTATAGTTGTAATATCATCCTCCAATTAAATATGTATATTTTTGCCAGATTAGAAGGATAAACAAATTGATCTGATTTTTATTCCCTTTCCTTATTTTTAAGAAAATTTCTTAAGGAGCAGCATTCAAAAATGAGAAAAAGATGTACCAAGTCAATATAGGAAGTAAAAATAAAGGGAACTGAGGTAATCTCCAGCTCATATAAGCACTATAGGAGTAAGATAAAATTGACAGTATGGAACAGAAAAGGTATCCTATAAATATTTTTTAAGTAAAAATATTTTGACCAAACTTTAATGAGGAGGCTTTTAAATAAACCTTGGTTTAAATTTCCAGGATGACATGAAGAACTCTTCCTTAAAGGTTTACAAGATGAAATAAGCAGCTATTTTCGCATTGCAATAAAGAGCTAATATAATTTGGGGTAGGAATATCTCATTGCAGAAAGAATTTATTCTGCAAAGATGAAGTGTTCTGCAACGTACAAATACTTTAAAACTTGTTATCATTTTGAAGTTTAATTATAAACAAAAAGTACAATATACTTAAACAACACTGGTTTGTGAATGGTATATCTAAGGTCTAAAGTACTGAAGACAGAATGGCAAAGAAAATGTATGGAATGGAATTTTATCTGAATGTATTTTATCTGATTTAGTTGTACATAGAAAAACTCTCTCAAATGGATAGAATTCTATTTAAAGTCTGCAAAAGGAAAAAGGAAGCAGAAAATTACTGCAAAAAATATGCTAAACTTTCTTACAAAATGAACCATTGAGACAAAGTGAACCACTGTAATTATTTCCAGGTTACATGATACATTTGAGATAAAAGTTATTGTAAAATTTATTTTTAAAAATAGATAAGGGGAAATGTGATCTATTTTCTCTCCTTAGAAGCTTTTGGAATTTTTTCCATTATTCCTGCCATTCTGAAATTTCACAATAATTTGACTTAGTGTGAGTCTTTTGCAGTAATTGTGGTGAGTAGTTGGTAGGCCCTTTCAATTTAGAGGCTCTTATCCTTAAATTTCTAGGAAGTTTTCTTGTATTAATTTATTGATAATTTCCTGTGAATGATTTTCTCTATTCCTCTTTCTGCAATTTAAAAAATATTTGACTTCTTGGATTAATCTAATTTTATCTTTTCTCTATTACTATTCACCTCAGTCTTTTTTGGTTCTTTTTCTGAAAACTTTTGCCTTTAATGTTTAACTTACACATAATTTATTTCAGTTGTCACACTAGTGGAAAGACTAGTGAAATTTTAGAATAAGGTGTATAGTTTAGAATGTACTGATGTTCCTTTCCTGTGCCAGTGCCTGCCAGCCAAAGGATGAAGTAGGTGAAGGATATATAGAAACTCTATTATTTCTATAATTTTTCAGTAAATCTGAAATTATTTCAAAATATAAGACAAAAAAATCAAAAGGATAGATGTTTGAGAGAAAAAGTATCAGGGTGTCTATGCATGTACCACTTCTCATTAGTTTTTGCCTATTTCTGAGAGGATATTAATTGTAGTTTCTTTGATATTTTCTTCTGCTCCCTGCATTGTATGTTTCTTATGAATTTCTTTTTTTCTGTTTATTTTGTTCTCTCGAACTAGAGATTTTCTTCTAATGTGGCTGCATGTTCATAGTTATGAGGGCGGTACTAAAATCCTAATGGGAAGTTCTTTGTGCGTGGTTTGTCAGTGATCTTCACTTCAGGGATTTAAGGGACCAGCTGACTTTTTCTCTATAGTAGAAAGCATGCTTGGATTAGAGTCTTGGATCTGCCATTTACTCAACTATGCTACTGTGGGCAAGTTACTTTTTATGCTTAAAGTGATCAAAGTTAACACTGCCAGTAATGAGACACATTGGCATCTCATATCCCCTGACATGACACACTCATAAGGGCACATCACCTCTGTGATATTATTGTTCCAAATTCAAAACCTTTATCTAATTAAGAGAAAACATAGGCCAAACCCAAAGTGAAGAGTGTTCTACAAAATAACTAATCAGTATTTTAAAAAAGAATCAAGGTCATGAAAGACAACAAAAGACTATGTAAATGTCAGAGATTGATGGAGAATAAGGAGACATGACAAATTAATGTAGGATTTAAGATTAGATCCTAGAACAGAAAAAGAACATAGTGAAAAAGCTGGTGGAGTTTGTAGTTTACTTAATAGGTCTGTGGTTTACTTAATAGTACTTTATCAATGCTAATTTCTTGGTTTTACTAATTGTTTTGATTATATAAGCTGTTAAAATCAGAAGTTGAGTGAAGAGATACATGAACTCTCTGTATTATTTTTTTTACAATCTTTCTGTAAATGTAAAATTATTTTAAAATAAAATGTTAAAAGGCCAGGGATGTTTGGTGGAGTGGGATGATGGGGGAAAGATAATTGCTAGGATATATATGCATGGATTGCTTCTCATTTATTTTGCTTGAAGCATGATGAATCCTGTTTTGATTTGTAAATTCGAGTCACAGTGTTTTTGTTTTGCTGTTAAAATTTCTGCACATTCTTTTTGTTACATTTATTCTGAATTCTTTTCTTGAGAATTACTATGTTTCGGTTGGACCTGTCTCTCTGCTCTCTCTATTCTAGCATTTTATTTCATCATTTCATCTTTCATGTTATTTTCTTTTACATTCTGGAAGAATTAAAAATATCTTTCTCTGTCAAGGATTTCATATTCTGTTGTGACTATTGGCCTTTTATGACAAAGGCAAATATGATGCTTTCCATCATGTCAATAGTCTTTGGGCAGTATTTTCTTACACTAGCCAGCAACCATTTCATTTTTCCTGTTTTTCAGTTTCCAGTTTTTTTAAAGATCTATTATTTAGAATATGGGATATATTTTTAAAATTGAATTTAATTTCCTCTCATACAAATATTCTTATACATATTTGTACTATTCATCCTTGCCTTCAATTAAGTGCCTTATTCAATTTTTTTTTCACAGAACTCATATAATATATAATTTTCTGTTTACTCCTCCTTGAATGGGGATCTGCCCATGACGATTATAATTGGTGTCATGAACACTTGATTCTCCTAACTGTTCTATGTCCTCACTTTTAGATTTACATCAAAAAGGAAGCATTTTTTTGCCCTTCCTGCCTAGTTCTTTATGAGTAAAAAATTTATTCTAGAGAATCTGAGGCTATTGTTTGACTATATACAGTACACATGAAAATTTATTCCTTCCTTATATGTTCAGAGTTACAAAGCACCAGCTTTTCCTGTCTGCCCTTTATATTATATTGTTTTATACTTGTCCTTCCTAGGTTTTACAGAATACAAGAAAATTTTAGTCTCTAAATTGATTTATAAGAAGTATTAATGATACTCAAATGAGGAAATGGTTGGGAAAAACACACAAGCAGCAGAAGCTTTTTATAAAGTAGAGATGGTTGCTAATTTTTAGGTAAGTACATGCTTTGGGTCTCTGAAATAGAAGTAGATAGTGGTAGTAGTTCAGATCTCTTTCCAATTTACTTCTGAGTCATACTTTGTAGACCATTAGTTGTGTTTTTCATTTAAGTCCAATAAGCACTTTAATTAGAAGAAATTCCTTATAGCCTGGCAAGTGGTTAAATATGATCCTTAATATCTATATGTTTTGATGGCTTTTTGGTAGACATGAGTTAAATAAAATACACATTGAACTTAATCCATATAAGAACAATTTTATTAGACATTTATATTAATGCAAAAATGTAAAAATGCTGTAAGAAAACAGAAACACTTTAGAATTCTCCACGAATACCCTTCATACCTTGGGATTTGATATTTACCTTAGAAACATAATAGTTCATATACCCAGAAACATAGATTTTCCTTTTGTTTCTTCCTAGTTGGTGGAATACTTTTGACATTATGTGGTTTCACTTTTTTGATTTTAAAACTTAATTCTCTTTTTTTCTTTTTTTAAATTAGAGATGGTGTCTTGTCATATTGCCAGGCTGGCCTCAAACTACTGGCTCAAGTGATCCTCCTGCCTTGGCCTCCCAAAGTGCTGGGGTTCAGGTGTGAGTTACGACACCTGGCCTAAAACTTGATTCTGTGTAAGATGTTACTGCTGAATTAGGGAATGATAGCCCTAATTAGTATCATATTAATCTAGTTACCTCTATATTGGTCTGTTTTATATTTATTCATTTTTGTATTTGACTTGACAGAGTATGTAAGCTGTGGCTTACAGTCAATGAGTAGTTTCTGGTAAACTTGTGTTCTGAACTGTGTATAAGATTTCTATTTCATTGAATAGATTTATTGCTTCCAGATAGTTTTGACATCTGAAATTCCTACTTTGGGATATTCTCGATTAACATTCACAAAGTTGTAATCATTAGAGTTTTAAAAATGACTTATGCTTATAAAAACAACAGATTCAAACTCTTCCAAAGAATATTTCCACCTTTCTATCTTAAAGATCACCATGATTTTTGGTATTAGAGAAAATTTGCATTGAAAGTAAAAAAAGGCTGGTGTTTCAAATGTCATTCACTAATATTTTAATGTTAATAAAATGTTCTAGCAAAAGATTGTTTTGTAATATAGAACAACATTTGTATATTAAGATTTCCATGTTATAATAAAAATGCACTATAAATAAAAATAGATAATTTGCCACATAGTAATACATGCATATTAAAGCATTCTACAGTTATACAGTACTAGAAAACTATAGAAGTGGTTTTGGAGAGTTTCTGTCTTTGAGTGGGGCATCATTTTGTATTGAGGGCCACTAAATCACCTAAAGAAAAATATTGAGTATAAAATGCATAGAACATTTAAGCTTAAAAAAATAAAAACAAGAAACACAAAATTCTACATAATTGTCTTGTGTTTCAGTTTTGACTTTGGAAGTCTATTATTATTATTTTTTCAGCTCTAACAAAAGAGGAATTGGTGATTAAAAAAATAAAAAAATTTTAAGAGATATACATGGTCTCACTCTGTTGCCCAGGCTAGAATGCAATGGCGTGATCATAACTCACTGTAACCTTGAATCTTTGGGCTCAAGTGATGCTCCTGCCTCAGCCTCCTGAGTAGTTAGCACTATAGGGGTGCATCACCATGCCCAGCTAGTTAAAAAATTATTTTATTTAGTAGAGACAGGGTCTCACTATGGTCTCAAACTTCTGGCTTCAAGCAATTCTCCTACCTTGGCCTCCCAAAGTGCTGGGATTACAGGCATGAGCCACCACACTTGGCCAGAATTGGTAATCTTTATATGACTATATTAAAGAATAAGATAACAGTTTCTCTGTACAATTTCTGATGTTATGTACTCACAGACCTAAGAAAATTTAGAGAATATATATTCTTAAACTAGAAGAATTAAATTTTAAGAATGTTTAACATTAATATCCTTTGGAAATTTCTCCTATCCAAATACCACCCACCACTCCGTCCTCTATTCAAATTACTCAATTTGTGTAATTGTGTATAAATTATACGATTTCCATCACTTGTGCTATAGCTCTCTCTCAGTAACTAAAAATAACTATCACTTATATAATATAATATGGCATAGCAATATCAGTGATTTCTGCAGAAGTATATTTGGAGTAAATGTTAACATCAGAAGAAGTCTGTTTTAGAAGTCTCTTTTCTAACAATACTAAAAATGAAGCCTCTATAAGTAATGTTTAGTAACATTATAGGTTTTGACACTATGTCAAAATTATGGTTTTATTTCATGTTTGCTGTATAGTGGTAAAGGCAGTGAAGGGATGCAGTGAGTGGTAATGGCAGTGAGTGGTGATGGGGTGAAGGGACATGAGAAGGCTGGGAGGCTTCTTAAAGTAGGACTGTCTTGGTATTGAGTTAAACACATAGGATGGGCCAGAACATAAATATGAGTGTGAAATAGCTAACATCCATTATTTTAATGCAAAGACTATGCCTACCTTCCTCACCAAAGTACACTGTATGCAGGATTCATATTAACATCTCAATAGTTGATTAATCTGTGTCTCTTTAAATGCAGACAAAGTTCATTTACTTAAAGGGATGATGCAAGAGTTTCACTAAGAAACTTGGTCATAAGGGAATACAAAAAATTCCCTGCTACGTAGTAGATAGTTAAAATATGTTGATTATATACATGAATATAACTAGATTATCATTCTTTGGCCTGAATCTGACTAAAGAGGCATGAACATGATTCCCAAACTGGAAGAGGAGATCATTAATTGTTTTCACCTCCCCATAAATGTCACATGCCATCAACATAGATAATAAAAATCAGAGTACTATATATTAAGTATCTAGAATAGGCAAATTCATATAGACAGAAAGTAGATTAGAGGTTACCAGGGACTAGGGGTTGGGAGGAAGCACAAAGGAGGAGTTATTGCTTAATGGGTGCAGAGTTTCAACTTGGGATGAGGAAAATATTTGGAAACAATGGTGATGGTTGCATTGCATTGTGAATGTAATTAATGCCATTGAATTGTACACTTAACAATGGTTAAAATAGAAAATTTTAAGTTGCATATATGTTACCACAATACATAAAAACTTGACCATTATAGTTAATTTAGAATTGTATTTCCTTCACATGAAAGAGTTTGCTAATTCTGTACTTCTCATCACAAATATCCAAAGTTGTTCCTTTCTAGAAGAGAAGCTGGGAAAACTTGAAATACAATGGAAGAAAAAAAAGGAAAAAGTCAAAACAAACTTCTTACTTTAATTGGTTCAGGCTGCATCACAGGCGCAGGGATAGTGATGGCACTTGGAGCATAAACCTGGTGATATGTTGCTTGAACTCCATGATCAGAATAAGGCTATTACAAAAAAAAATATGAAAAAATCTTTTGTCATATGGTGTCTTCAAAACCGAGTATGTATTTTACCCTTAGGGGACATCTCAATTTGGTTTTGCCACATTTCAAGTGCTCAATTGCCACATGTGGCTAGTGGCTATTGTAGTGGATAGTGCAGTCTAAAACTCAGGAGTCAGACTGGAGCTAGATATATGGCTATGGATGATAACATCAGAGTGAGTATATGTGGTGAAATAATGGAGAACCAAATATGAAATCTGCCTTTAAAGGAAAAGGATTGCCAGAAGAGAGTAGTATCATGGAAATCAAGGGTAGGAAGAGTTTTAAGGAGTAGGTACGATGTTTCTGAGAAGTCAAATAAGACTAAAAAGGAAGGAAAGTTTGTGGCAGTTAGGAAGCTATTGAGGACCTTTGTCCAAGGCAGCTTTGGCAGAAAGGTAATGAAGTAGACTTCAGCAGGTGAGGAGTGAATGGGTAGTGAAGTAGCAGACATTCTGAATGTAGACTACTTTTTCAAGAAACTTGGCTTTGAAGGGTAGCAGAAAATTAGGAAATTGGTGAGGGTATGTATCACAGGATAACATTGCCTCTTACAAGGTGCTAGGTACTATACAAAGAACTTTGTATACTATATCTCTAGTCTTTACATCAATCCTACAAAATAGGATCTTCCTGATGTCCTTGTTTAACAAATAAGAAAATTTTGAAAGCAAGACTATGAAGGGTTAAGTAATTCCTCAAAGTAACACAGTAAGTGGTGAAGCTGTAAACCAATGGAGACAAGAAGACTTCAAATACAAGAGAGAAAAATAACAGTAGATGGAATGAGGTCCCTGAGGAGGAGGGAACTGACGGCATCTAGACTGCAAGAGGTATAAACAGCCTTGGACAAGACTGAAAGTCACTAAGTAAATATAAGAAGCTAAGGATGAGTTAGGATTCAGGTAAGTTTGTGTTTTGGGGATTGGAGGCTGAGCTGGTTTCTACAAATTGGTTCTTACTCTGAAAAAGAGAAGGCAAAGCTATATTCTCAGAATGACACAGGCTGTGATTGGAGTTGGGGCAATCTGGTAGTACTGAGGGCTTGGCAAAGGTTTAATATAATCATTGAAATAAGTGAGTGAAGATGCTAACTTTTTTTTTTTTTTTTAAAAGGAAGTCTGATTATAACATTCTCAAGAAAAGTCCTGAAGTTCTTAATTTTAGGGAAAAAAAGTCTATAAACCATCCCACTCTATTCATTAAGTTATATATTAGTCAGACTATACCATCTACTGGAAACAATATTGAAACCAAAACATGCAAATATTTTTTATGGAAATACCATACAAAGTACAAGTTATAAGATAATAATGAGCAATATTTTCAGAAAAGCCTTACTAGATTCCATTATAGAGTGCATATATTCTGACAGTATCTGATATCAGGAATTAAAAATATGATTTAATGCCAAAAGAGATTCTGACAAAAAATCAAATGTAAGAGCATTCTTATCTCACTACCTTCTCCTTGCAAACAAGAAAACAACAAAAAGGACAAAATATAGATTTTAAAAATGCCATAATCAATTAAAGAGGAAAATGCCTATGACTACCAAACCACACACAATGTAAAATGTCTGCTAAGTGCAAGTTCCACCGATATAGGGGAGGATTTTGAAGCCTTCTCAGAAGCCTCCTCAGACATCAGAAAGGATAAAGATTTCCCTAGAGGTTGATGTTCTGGAAGACCTCTTCAAAGATATTTTAGAGTCTTGAGTGCAGAAGTATGTATTGGTCAGGGTGAAGTAGAAGTGCAAAATATCTCCACAGAGATCCTATTTTACGTGACTTAGTAACAGGGAAGGTAGAATTGATGGAGAATTCATATTTATACATTTTTTTTCTTGTCTACTATCTAGCTTTTTACCTGAGGAACACTGCTGGAGGTGAAGCAGGGTAAAAGTGGGAAAGGAAGTAGCACTGCCACATCCCAATACAGAATACCTGTGATAAAAAGGACTTCACAAGGAATGACAATGATCTCTGGCAACGATGTGGAGGAAAGGGAATCCTTGTACATTGATGGTGGGAATGTCAATTAGTATGGTCATTTTGGAAAACAGTAGGGCAGTTTCTCAGAAAATTCAAAATACTCTCATACGATCTAGAAATCCCACTACTGTGTATACATATCTAAAGGAAATGAAGTCAGTATGTCAAAGAGAAATCTGCACTTCCATGTTCACTGCAGCATTATTCATAATAGTCAGTAGATATGGAATCAACTTTAGTGTCCATCAATGGGTGAGTGGATAAAGAAAATATAGCATCTCTATACACAATGGAATACTGTTCAGCCATAACAAAGAAAGAGATCCTGTCATTTATGACAACATGGATGAACCTGGAGGACATTATGGTAAGTGAAATAAGCCAATCACAGAAAGACAAATAATGTATGATTTCACTTATATGCAAAATGTGAAAAAGTCGAACTCATAGAAGCAGAAAGAAGAATGGTGGTTGCCAGGGGCTGGGGATGGGGAATGAGATGGGAGATGTTGGTCAAAGGATACAGAGTTTTTTCTAAAGGATGAATATGCTCTGGAGATCTACTGTATAGCATGGTGACTATAGTTAATAATAATGTATTATATACTCAAAAATTGCTACGAATTAAGATACATTAAATGTTCTCACCACAAACGAAAAAAAGGATAACGATATGAGGTGATGGATTAACATGATTGGGTTAATCTTTTTACTATGTATACATATATCCAAACATCATGCTGTACGCTGTAAATGTATGCCATTTTTTATTAATTACACTTTGGTAAAGCTGGGGAAAAAAAGAAAAAAGCAATTACAAAAAAATATGTGGGGCATGAAACAAATAAAGAAATCCTAGTAAAAGTATTGATAGTAAATATTAAGATCCAACTGTGGAAATTATTGTCTCAGAACAGAATTAGAATGTTACAAAAGTAATAAAACAATGTACTTAAATTGAGAGGTGAATGCTAATTTCCTAATCTTTCACGACAATGATTTAAAACATACCATGCATATGGTATTGGTACAAAAACAGACACATAGACCAATGGACCAGGATAGAGAACTCAGAAATAAGACTGCACATCTACAACCATCTTCAACAAATCTGACAAAAACAAAGAAATGGTGAAAGGATTCCCTGTTTAATAAATGGTGCTGGGGAGGTCCAGGGCAAGATGGCTAAATAGGAACACCTCCAGTCTGCAGCTCCCAGAGAGACCAACACAGAAGGTAGATGATTTCTGCAATCCCAACTGAGGTACCCGGTTAATCTCATTGGGACTGGTTAGACAGCAGGTGCAGCTTATGGAGGGTGAGCAGAAGTAGGGTGAGGTGTTGCCTCACCTGGGAAGTGCAAGGGGTCGGGGAACTCCCTCTCCCAGCCAAGGGAAGCTATGAGGGACTGTGTTGTGAGGGACAGCGCTATCAGGCCCAGATACTATGCTTTTCCCATGGTTTTCGCAACCTGCAGAACAGGAAATTCCATCGGGTGCTACATCATCAGGACCCCAGGTTTTAAGCACAAAACTGGGCGGCCATTTGGGCAGACACCGAGCCAGCTGCAGGAGGTTTTTTTTGTTCATACCCCAGTGGTGCCTGCAACCCCAGCAAGACAGAACTGTTCACTCCTCTGGAAAGGGAGCTGAAATCAGGGAGCCAAGTGGTTTTGCTCAGCAAATCCCACTTCTATGGAACCCAGCAAGCTAAGACTCACTGGCTTGAAATTCTTGCTGCCAGCACAGTTTGAAGTTGACCTGGGGTAGGGGGACCCACCATTACTGAGGCTTGAATAGATGGTTTTCCCCTCATAGGGTAAACAAAGCCTTCCAGAAGTTTGAACTGGGTGGAACCCACCTCAGCACTGCAAAGCCGCTGTAACCAGATTGCCTCTCTAGATTCCTCCTCTCTGGGCAGGGCATCTCTGAAAGAAAGGCAGTAGCCCCATTCAGGGGCTTATAGATAAAGCTCCCATTTCCCTGAGACAGAGTACCTGGGGGAAGGGGCAGCTGTGGGTGCAGCTTCAGCAGACTTAAATGTTCCTGCCTGCTGGCTCTGCAGATAGCAGTGGATCTCCCAGTACAGTGCACAAGCTCTGCTAAGGGACAGACTGCCTCCTAAAGTGGGTCCCTGACCCTCATGCCTCCTGACTGGGAGAAAACTCCCAGTAGGGGTTGACAGACACCTCATATGGGAGAGCTCCAGCTGGCATCTGGTGGGTTCCCCTCTAGGATGAAGCTTCCAGAGGAAGGAGCAGGCAGCAATCTTTGCTGTTCTGCAGCTTCCGCTGGTGATACCCAGGCAAACAGGGTCTGGGGGACCTCCAGCAAACTCCAGCAGACCTGCAGAAGAGGGATCTGACTGTTAGAAGGAAAACTAATAAACATAAAGCAATAACATCAACATCAACAAAAAGGAGTCCACGCAAAAACCCCACCGAAAGGTCATTAGCATCAAAGATCAAAGGTTGACAAGTCCACAAAGATGAAGAAAACCCAGCACAAAAATGCTGAAAATTCCAAAAATCAGAATGTCTCTTCCCCTCCAAAAGATCACAACTCCTTGCCAGTAAGGGAACAAAAGTGGATGGAGAATGAGTTTGACGAGTTGACAGAAGGAAGCTTCAGAAGATGGGTGATAACAAACTCCTCCAAGCTAAAGGAGCATGTTCTAACCCAGTGCAAGGAAGCTAAGAACCTTGCTAAAAGGTTACAGGAACTGCTAACTAGAATAACCAGTTTAGAGAACATAAATGACCTGATGGAGCTGAGAAACAGCACGAGAACTTTGCGAAGCATACACAAGTATCAGTAGCCCAACTGATCAAGTGGAAGAAAGGATTCAGAGATTGAAGATCAATTTAATGAAATGAAGCATAAAGACAAGATTAGAGCAAAAAGAATAAAAAGGAATGAACAAAGCCTCAAAGAAATAGGGGACTATGTGAAAAGGCCAAACCTACATTTGATTGGTGTACCTGAAAGTGACAGGGAGAATGGAAACAAGTTGGAAAACACATTTCAGGGTATTATCCAGGAGAACTTCCCCAACCTAGCAAGACAGGCCAACATTCAAATTCAGGAAATACAGAGACCACTAAAATACTCCTTGAGAAGACCAACCCCAAGACACATAATCGCCAGATTCACCAAGGTTGAAATGAAGGAAAAAATGTTGAGGGCAGTCAGAGAGAAAGGTCAGGTTATCCACAAAGGGAAGTCCATCAGACTAACAGCAGATCTCTCTGCAGAAATCCTACAAGCCAGAAGAGAGTGGGGGCCAATATTCAATATTATTAAAGAAAAGAATTTTCAACCCAGAATTTCATATCCAGCCAAACTAAACTTCATAAGTGAAGGAGAAATCAAATCCTTCACAGACAAGCAAATGCTGAGGGATTTTGTTACCACCAGGCCTGCCTTACAAGAGCTCCTGAAGGAAGCACTAAATATGAAAAGGAAAACCCAGTACCAGTCACTGCAAAAACATACCAAAATGTAAAGATCATCAATACTATGAAGAAACTACATCAACTTATGGGTAAAATAACCAGCCAGCCTCAAAATGACAGGATCAAATTCACACAATAATATTAACCTCAAATGTAAATGAGGTAAATGCCAAAACTAAAAGGCACAGACCAGCAAATTGGATAGAGTCAAGACCCATTGGTGTGCTGTATTCCGGAGACCCATTTCATGTGCAAAGACACATATAGACTGAAAATAAAGGGATGCAGGAATATTTACCAAGCAAATGGAAAGTAAAAAAAGAGCAAGAGTTGGAATCCTAGTTTCTGATAAAACAGACTTTAAACCAACAAAGATCAAAAACGACAAAGAAGGGCATCACATAATGGTAAAGGGTTCAATCAACAAGAAGAGCTAACTATCCTAAATGTATAGGCACCCAATACAGGAGGACCCAGATTCATAAAGCAAGTTCTTAGAGACCTACAAAGAGACTTAGACTCCCACACAATAATAGTGGGAGACTTTAACACCCCTCTGTCAATATTAGACAGATCAATGAGCCAGAAAGTTAAAAAGGATATTCAGGAGTTGAACTCAGCTCTGGACAAGCAGACCTAATAGACATCTATAGAACTCTCCACACCAAATCAACAAAATATACATTCTTCTCAGTACCACATAGCACTTATTCTAAAATTTACCACACAATTGGAAGTAAAACACTCCTCAGGAAATGCAAAAGAACTGAAATCATACCAAACAGTCTCTCAGACCATAGTGCAATCAAATTAGAACTCTAGATTAGGAAACTCATTCAAAACTGCACTACTATGTGGAAACTGAACAATCTTCTCCTGAATGACTACTGGGTAAATAACGAAATTAAGGCAGAAATATAGATGTTCTTTGAAACCCACGAGAACAAAGTCACAACATACCAGAATCTCTGGGACACAGCCAAAGCAGTTTTTAGAGGGAAACTTATAGCACTAAATGCACACAGGAGAAAGTGGGAACAATCTAAAATCGACACCCTAACATCACAATTAAAAGAACAAGAGAAGCAAGAGTAAACAAATTTGAAAGCTAGCAGAATATAAGAAATAACTAAGATTAGAGGAAAACTGAAGGAGATAGAGACACAGAAATCCCTTCAAAAAAAATCAATGAATCTGGGAGCCTGCTTTTTAAAGAAATCAACAAAATAGATAGACTGCTAGCCAGACTAATAAAGAAGAAAAGAGAATCAAATAGACACAATAAAAAATGATAAAGGGGATATCACCACTGATCCACAGAAATACAAACTACCATCAGAGAATACTATAAACACCTCTATGCAAATACACTAGAAAATCTAGAAGAAATAGATACATTCCTAGACACATATACCCTCCCAAAACTAAACAAGGAGCAAGTCAAATCCCTGAATAGACCAATAACAAGTTCTGAAATTGAGGCAGTAATAGCCTACCAACCAAAAAAAAGCCCAGGACCAGAAGGATTCACAGCCGAATTCTACCAAAGGTACAAAGAGGAGTTGGTACCATTCCTTCTGAAACTATTCCAAACAATAGAAAAAGAGGGATTCCTTTCTAATTCATTTTATGAGGCTAGCATCATCCTGACACCAAAACCGGACTGAGACACAACAAAAAATGAAAATTTCAGGGCAATATCCCTGATGAACATCAATGCAAAAATCCTAAGTAAAATACTGGCAAACCAAATCCAGCAGCACATCAAAAAGCTTATTCGCCACGATCAAGTCAGCTTCATCCTTGGGATGCAAGGCTGGTTCAACATGCACAAATCAATAAATGTAATCCATCACATAAACAGAACCAGTGACAAAAACCATATGATTATCTCGATAGATGCAGAAAAGGCCTTTGATAAAATTCAACATCGCCTTCATGCCAAAAACACTCAATAAACTAGGTATTGATGAAACATATCTCAAAATAATAAGAGCTATTTATGACAAACCCATAGCCAATATCATACTAAATGGGCAAAAGCTAGATGCATTCCCTTTGAAAACTAGACAAGGATGCCCTCTCTCACTATTCCTATTTGACATAGTATTGGAGGTTCTGGCCAGGGCAATCAGGCAAGACAAAAAAATAACGGGTATTCAAATAGAAAGAGAGGAATTCAAATTGTCTTTGTTTGCAGATGACATGATTGTATATTTAGAAAACCCCATTGGTCTCAGCCCAAAATCTCCTTAAGCTGATAAGCAATTTCAGCAGTCTCAGAATACAAAATCAATGTGCAAAAATCACAAGCATTCCTATACGCCAATAACAGACAGAGAGCCAAATCATGAGTGAACTCCCATTCAAAATTGCTACAAAGAGAATAAAATATCTAGGAATACAACTTACAAGGGTTAAGAAGGACCTTTTCAAAGAGAACTACAACCGCAGCTCAAGGAAATAAGAGAGGACATAAACAAATGGAAAAATATTCTATGCTCATGGATAGGAAGAATCCGTACAGTGAAAGTAGCCATACCACCCAAAGTAATTTATAGATTCAATGCTATTCCCATCCAGCTACTACTGACTTTCTTCATAGAAAAAAAGCTACTTTAAATTTCATATGGAACCAAAAAAGAGCTACTTTAAATTTCATATGGAACCAAAAAAAAAAGCTACTTTAAATTTCATATGGAACCAAAAAAAGAGCCCATATAACCAAACAATCCTAAGCAAAAAGAACGAAGCTGGAGGCATTACTCTACCTGACTTCAAACTATACAAGGCCACAGTAACCAAAACAGTATGGTACTGGTAACAAAACAGATACATAGACCAATGAACTGCAACAGAGGCCTCAGAAATAACACCACACATCTACAACCATCTGATCTTCGACAAACCTGACAAAAACAAGCAATGGGAAAAGGATTTCCAATTTAATAAATGGTGTTGAGTAAACTGGCTAGCCATATGCAGAAAACTAAAGCAGGAACCCCTTCCTTATAAAAAAAAAATTAACTTCAGATGGATTAAAGACTTAAATGTAAGACCTAAAACCATAAAAACCCTAAAAGAAAACCTAGGCAATACCATTTAGGATATAGGCATGGGCAAAGACTTCATGACTAAAACACCAAAAACAATGGCAATAAAAGCTAGAATTGATCTATCAGATCTAATTAAACCGAAGAGCTTCTGCACAGAAAAAGAAACTATCATCAGAGTGAACAGGCAACCTACAGAATGGGAGAAAATTTTTGCAATCTATCCATCTGACAAAGGGCTAATATCCAGAATCTACAAAGAACTTAAACAAATTTACAATAAAAAAACAAACAAATCCATCAAAAACTGTGTGAAGGATATGAACAGACACTTCTCAAAAGAAGACATTTATGCGGCCAACAAACATATGAACAAAAAGCTCATTATCACTGGTCATTAGGAAATGCAAATTAAAATCATAATGAGAACCATCTGACACCAGTTAGAATGGTGATCATTAAAAAGTGAGGAAACAACAGATGCTGGAGAGGATGTGGAGAAGTAGGAATGCTTTTACACTGTTGGTGGGAATTGTAAATTAGTTCAACCATTGTGGAAGACAGTGTGATGATTCCTCAAGAATCTACAACTAGAAATACCATTTGACCCAGCAATCCCATTACTGGGTATATACTCAAAGGACTATAAATCATTCTACTATAAAGACACATGTACACGTATGTTTACTGCAGCACTATTTACAATAGCAAAGACTTGGAACCAACCCAAATGCCCATCAATGATAGAATGGATAAAGAAAATGTAGCACATATACACCAAGGAATATACTATGCAGCCATAAAAAAGAATGAGTTCATGTCCTTTGAGGGACATGGATGAAGCTGGAAACCATCATTCTCAACAAGCCAACACAGAAACATAAAACCAAATACTGCATGTTTCACTCATAAGTGTGAGTTGAACAATGAGAACATATGGACATAGGGAGGGGGACGTCACACACTGGGCCCTGTTGAGGGGTGGGAGACAATGGGAGGGAGAACATTAGGAGAAATACCTAATGTAGATGACAGGTTGATGAGTGCAGCAAACCACCATAGCACATATATACCTATGTAACAAACTGGCACTTTCTGCACATGTATCCCAGAACTTAAAGTATAATAAAAAAAAAAATGGTTCTGGGAAAACTGGCTAGCCATATGAAGAACATTGAAACTGGACCCCTTCCTTACACCTTATACAAAAATTAACTCAAGATCGATTAAAGACTTAAATGTAAAACCCAAAACTATAAAAACCACGGGGAAAAAATCCAGGTAATACCATTCATTCAGGACATGGGCACAGGCAAAGATTTCATGATGAAAACATCAAAAGCAATTGCAACCAAAGCAAACATTGACAAACAGTATCTAATTAAGTAAAGAACTTCTGTTCAGCAAAAGAAACTGTCATCAGAGTCAACAGACAACCTACAGAATGGGAGAAAATTTTTGCTATCTATCCATCTGACAAAGGTCTAATATCCAGAATATACAAGGAACTTAAACAAATTTACAAGAAAAAAACAAGCAACTCTGTTAAAAAGTAGGCAAAACACATGAACAGACACTTCTCAAAGGAAGACATTTATGCAGCCAACAAACATAAAAAAAGCTCAACTTCGTTGATCATTAGAGAAATGCTATTCAAAACCACAATGAGATACCATCTCACACCAGTCAGATGGGTGATTATTAAAAAGTCAAGAAACAACAGATGCTGGTGAGGCTATGGAGAAATGGGAATGCTTTTTTGCATTGTTGGTGGAAATGTAAATTAGTTCAATCATTGTGGAAGACAGTGTGGTGATTCCCCAAAGACCTAGAGGCAGAAATACCATTTGACCCAGCAATCCCATTACTGGGTATATACCCCCAAAATAGAAATCATTCTATTATAAAAATATATGCATGTGTATGTTCATTGCAGTACTATTCACAACAGCAAAGACATGGAATCAATCCAAATGCCGATCAGTGATAGACTGGATAAAGAAAATGTGGTACATATACACCATGAAATGCTATGCAGCCATAAAAAGGAATGAGATCACGTCCTTTGCAGGGACATGGATGAAGCTGGAAGCCATTGTCTTCACCAAACTAACACAGAAACAGGAAACCAAACACTGCACATTCTCACTTGTAAATGGGAGCTGAGCAATGAGAATGCATGGACACAGGGAGGGGAACACTATACACTGGGACCTGCCGGAGGCTGGGGAAGGGACAACATCAGGATAAATAGCTAATGCATGCTAGGCTTATCACCTGGGTGATGGGTTGATAGGTGCAGCAAAACATCATGGCACACATTTACCTATGTAACAAACCTGTACATCCTGCACATATATCCTGGAACTTAAAATAAAATAAAATAAAACAAATATAACATAAAACATACTATGCACAGTTCCTGACACACAGATGGTGAAGCTATCAGTAATGGATCAGAAATATAATTTAAACATACTGAAGATGTTATTAAAGTTTCTAATTATAAATTTTTTCTTTTTTCTCACCCCTCCCCTTCTAATTATGAATTTAATTCACATTTTTGTAGGATGAATTTTTTAAAGATTTTTTTTCTTCTTCATCTTAATTATATGCTTTTGACTAATAGAATGTTAAGAACAATATAGATTGACAGCCAAAATGAGAAGGCACAGCATTTGGAATTTTACTATTTCAAAAAGATCAAGTCAAAGATTGGCATAGTGGAGCAAACAGTTGATTTGGGGAATGGTTCAGAACTAATTAGTGAAAAGTCTAAGATGATGCATTCTTAGATATAAGAAAGGGGAAGAGATTTGAATAAATCAACAAAACAGAAGATGAAGCAGTTTCAATAAGGGTCTTGAACAAATTTAAAAAAGAGAGAAAAAGAAATAAATGTTAACATGAGGTAGTTATAGATCAATTACTTTAAGACTAATACATACCTCTAGAATTGAAGTTTCCATCAGAGACAGTGGAGGGGGAACGCATCCACCATCCTGTGCAATTTCCACTGGTTGATAAATAACCTCAGAAGGTTGTAGGTATAAGAATGGAGCAGAAGAGGCAAGAGACTAAAATACAAAACCATATTTCTAATTCAAATATGATTATTTATTTCTATTAAACCAAATGACTTACCCAACAGAAGAGAGAAGTATCTGTTTTATATTTTCCTATTTTTTTTTTAAGGAATAGCACATAAGTATCTCAGCAACAGATTAGGAACTAATCTGTTATAAATTTCAATTGAGTAGATGTTAGTTAAAGAATCCTATCACTGGTAAGCACTAACACTTCTTAATGACTCAGAACCTCATATATAAATTCAGATAATAATTATGATTATATTAGTATCACCAGTAAAGGTTGTAATAATGTGACCGATGATATTTAAATTGACAAAAATGTCTGCTCTCAGCTCTGTTACTTCTAATGGAAGTGGGAAAATGTCATTAAACAATTTTTTTGGTGATAAACTATTTGTTACCAAAAGTTGGAAAGTAGAATACTTATTTAGGAACTGAACAAAAACTGAAGCCAAATCTGAAGTAAAGCTAGAAAAATGCTAAATTTTCAAGTAACACTAATAGTGAAAAAGGGTAAATTTTCATGTTTATACAGCACTCATTTATAAAATGCTTTCCCTTATGCATTATCATTTGATATTCACAAAAATCATGAAAGGAAACTTACAAAAATATAGTATCATTATATCCATTTTACAAATGAAGAAACTGAAAATGAACTGCTGAAAGAATCACAGTTAATAAACAGAAGAAGTCTCAAACCTAGTTCTCCTGACTTTAGTATTCATGCAGTCTTCACAAGAATATAATGAACGAAGGATTTAAAATTAAAAGTTAACATTTACCTGAGGAACACTCCACTGCCACTGTCCTGGTAAATACTGTGTAGTGGCCTAAAATGAAAAAAAAGAAAACAATAACCCACTCAGATTATAAACAAGGGTTAAAACTGGATATCTACAGGCGAAAATATGAAGTTAGACCCTCACACCATAAACAAAAATAAACTCAAGCCATATACAAAAATTAATTCAAAATGGACCAGAGACTTAAATGTAAGAGCTAAAATTATAAAACTCTTAGAAAAAAAATATGGGTGTAAATGTCTGTGACCTTGAATTAGGAAATGTTTTAAAAATTGTGACTCCAGGAGAGAGATCCAAGACGGCTGATTAGCAACAGCCCAGGAACGTAGCTCCCAGTGAAAGTGCAGAGAACGAGTGGACACCGCACTTTCCGATGAATTTTTGTTGCCCACAGACCGGGAGATTCCCGGCAGAGGAGCCACACGGGTCGCCATCGCGACTCTTTTGGCTGGCGTGGCCGTTTTGCCGGTGCCCCAGCGCGGTGCTTCCCAGTGCGGAGTATACGGGACAGATGGGCTCGGCTGGTCCCATCCCCACAAGGAGGACAGCAGTCGGAAGCGCTGAGCACTGAGAGTTTCACAGCAAGCACAGCGAACCCGGGAAGGTCCGGCTCTGTGGGGAAGGGGCATCTGCCAAAGGAAAACTAAGAAACAAAAAAACTTCATCACCGGGCGGAGAGAGATCCAAGATAGCCACGTAGCAGCAGCTCAGGATTGCAGCTCCCAGTGAAAGCACAGAGAGTGAGTGGATGCCGCAATTGCAGACGAATTTTTGATGCCCACAAACTGGGAGATTCCCGGTGAAGGAGCCACACGGGTCGCCAGCGCGACTCTTTTGGCTGGTACGGTGCTTCTCGGTGTGGATTGTACGGGACTGGATGCCCTTTCAGTCGGGCTCAGCTGGTCCCATCCCCACAAAGAGAACAGCAATTGGGAGTGCTTAGGACTGAGAACAAGCACGGCTGAACCTGGGAAGGCCCAGCTCTGTGGGGAAGGGGCACCCCTGGAAGGAAAACTAAGAAACAGAAAAAACTTCATCACCAACAAGCCAGACGTCCACTCAGAGACCCAATCTGAAAGTCGGCAATTACAAAGACGACAGGTGGATAAATCCACAAAAATGGGAAGAAACCAGTGCAAAAAGACTGAGAACACCCGAAATCAGAATGCCTCTCCTTCTACGGGGGATCGCAGCTCCTCATCAACAAGAGAACAAGGCTTGACGGAGGATGAGTGTGATGAACTCACAGAATCAGGCTTCAGAAGGTGGATAATAAGAAACTTCTGTGAGCTAAAAGAACATATTCTAACCCAATGCAAAGAAACTAAGAACCTTGAAAGAAGATTTAATGAAATGTTAATGAGAATGGACAACTTAGAGAAGAACATAAGTGAATTGATGGAGCTGAAAAACACAACACGAGAACTTCGCGAAGCATGCACAAGTTTCAACAGCCGAATTGACCAAGCAGAAGAAAGGATATCAGAGGTCGAAGATCAACT